>JAQIVE010000982.1:0-29012 GCA_034698285.1 Sminthurinus bimaculatus | reverse complement strand
CAACCCTCATTTGGTTTGGGATTTTAAACTTTATATCACATTGTATCAGTCAAGTAAAGTCCAACCAAAGTCAAGCTAAAAACCGTTCTAGTTGAAAAATTCAACCCTTTTACTCTGCATAATATGTGCTTTTTTCTGGCTTGTTCTCTTTTGCTTTGTGCTTTGCTTGCTGCCTTGTTCTGCTTTTCTTCCCCATTGCATAATGCATAATGTATTACTTTTTTTGAAGAAAATAAAAAAGGGAATACAAAATCTCCAGTTTGACTTTTTTAACATGGTATAGAGAGTGTGTGTGTGTGTGCACCGTACAAAGTATTAGGTATTAGGTATAGACATGTACTTAAACGTAAAAATGCATATATTATGCATAGTATCAAACGCGAGTACCTTCTCTGACATTAAGGTACACAGGAAAATATTATACGACAAGCTGCGTTTACTACTCTCGGCGATGAAATTAATTTTTCCCGTCTTATTTCCATAAATTTTCTCTCTCTCCCTCTCTCTCTTGCGTTCTCATCTCTTCCTACTCCTTGCTATAAAAATTGAATTTTACTATACAACATGGGGTGCATATCTTATTAAGTCCCTTCATGCTAAACCATGTATAAGAAAGAGAGAGAGAGAGAGGGATTCCGTCTCCTTTTTTCATATCCACTAAAACTTTATACTTCCATTCCAGACAATCGTATGTACAATGTACATTGTACATACATACAACATACATGCACATGGAGAAAATATCCACTCGCACCCTGAGACAAAGAGGATGAGAGTGAGAACATGGAGAGCAAAAGAAAGAGAGAGATGTCGAATAGATGCATTCGTGTCTCCTCACGTCCCTCCAAATCTACCTGACCTACGCGTATGAATAATTTCCGAGAGAGTCATCCACTCCACTTCATATTCTCTATAGAATCTATACTTCTTTCAACTGTACATACAATGTCACTCTATATGCTCGTATCTAACTCGTAAAAAACTGATAGGAAATAAGACGACGGAACAACGGCATCAACATGAGTCGTCAACTTGAAATTTGCAATAGTTTCCCCTTTCTCAAACCAATTCAAGACTACATTTTGAAAGAAAATATGGTTTTAACACCACCCAAAGTACTGGGATTCAACCATAAAATTTTTTAATAGTATTATGTAAAGGAAAATTGAGCATTTCCTCCACTTTCTTCTTTATTTTATGCCAAGCCAACCCATTCTAATACGTAGATATATATGTAGATTTATTGTTTATCCTGTATTCTGTACCTTGTATATATACAAGAAAAAGGTGATGACGCAGGACATAGTTTATGACTTTAATATACTTTGAAAAAAGACTACAATAATAATAATCGTCCACTTTTTCTTCTCCTTAATCATCATCATCATCATCATGATCGTCAAAGGGAGATTCCATAAATAAGCACACTCACATCTCACATTCATGACGACGGGTGTGTATAATAGTCAATACAAAATACAAACACTAGTATAATATGTAAGAAAAAACGGAAACCAAACAAGCTAAAGATTTCATCAATCCTTCGCAATACAAACAGCTTAGGGAGAAAGAGAGAGAGAGAGAGAGAGAGAAAGAGGGAGAGCCCACCAGAAAAAAAATGGAAGAAGATGAAAGGAGAAAGAAAGAACGTGTAAAGCTGTCGCGAAAAATAAACAACTCATGGATAGACACATGCAATTTACAATAATGTGGATCCTGCTTATTTATATCTGTACACACACACATACATAAAAAGATACAAACAGTATTGGTTTACTGACACATGTTCCAATTTATAGTAGCAGTAGTTGTAGCTAAAAGGGGGGAAACGAAGAGAAAAAAATTCCTACAAAAATACAAACATACACAATGTTGAACTTTTCATTTACATATAACTATAAACTAGAGTGTATATGTACTAAACATCGGTAGCTATAGGAAAACAGCACGAATTTGTACACGTATATAATGCTCTATTTACGTATAACATATAAGCATCATTACTGTGCGATCCTTATTGCACCTGACGTGTGCAATGAGCCACTAATACTTGAACAGCAATAATGTAAAATGATGCTTGTTACAAGTAATGCGTCCATCTGCATTTGTCAATCTATTAGATAGATCACTGTGCAAACTAAACGGGTATGTGTATGTGTGTGTGGGTTCTATCAAATAATTACAGGTTTCATCCGCAGAAGTCACCATGTGCATACACTTTTTATCCCTCGCTACCTCAATGACTCACCCGCGTATCCAACAATATCCATGTTTATATGTACCTACACACTTTATGCATAAAAACTCTAGTTACATCTCTATGTAATCCTTTTGACTGAGCTTGTGAGGCCATCCTCTCTCTCTCTCTTCCTTTTATGTATTTTACCTACAAAAATATCCGTTCCCTGTTTGTTTATGTGTATATACAGCATCGTGAATTATGAATCGAGACTAATTTACCTTTGAGTTTTTGATACGCTCCGTGTTTTGTAAGTGTGTAATGCATGTATTATGCATACATTATAGTGAATGCAGTACATAATAGGGAAAAACGTATGAAAAATAAATGGCAAAGAAACTCTCGTCAAGGGAGTTCAATCAAAGTGAGCACACAGAAATATTATATAAGCGCCCAAATAAATAAAAAGGTTGATAACACTTTTCCATTTTTCCCTTTGAAATCCGTAGCCAAAAGTACCCGATCCTCATATGTACAAAATACACATGCATACATACATATTCCACAACTAGACTACAAAGTGAACTTTGAATAATAAGCCGGCATCTGTATCGCACAAATCCATATCATAATATATACAACATTCAACTGTAGGTGCGCCTATACATAATTAGTTTATAACTAAACGGTTTTTGTACTTTCCTCTTTTTCTCTCCTATACATTATCCAAGTGTGTATGGGAGTATGGGAGCAGAGAGCGTTACAAAATTGAAATGAGCTGTTGCTCATAGACGATAAAATTAAATTCCAATTCTGTCATCAGAATGATTTACGCCTACGAAAAATACGCGATTGGGAATTTATTCTGGACTCAAACAAAGTGTACGTGCAGTGTCATTATGAAGAGAGCAAACTGTATACACATATCTTATGGAGGAATAAATACTCTGTGTATTAATCGTGCAAAAAAACACTTTGCGTTTTTTCTCTCTCTATCTCTCTCTCTCTCTCCCGTGTGTTCTGTTATCTTGTGTAAACACGAACTTGCCGTTTGTTTAGTCAAAGTACGAATATAAGTGCAAACGATCTACCTATGTATATGTACAGAGATATCCTTCAACCATATTTGCATACACAATTTTCCAACTGACTATCTGTGCACACATATATGAAAAAAATATAGAAAATCACAAATGGGACTAGGCTCGTAACTGATAATACACTTTTTGAGCTCTCAGCTCTCTCATCATGAGTCCGTTCCACATAATAATCAACAAATGTTTACTATGAACAAATAGCAATACCGTTTGATTTTAAAGCAAAATCCGTCCTCATGTTTTATCTTTCGTTCACACCAATACCATTTGACATCATCACCATCCCTTTTCGCCCATAAGT
The DNA here is from genome assembly GCA_034698285.1 of Sminthurinus bimaculatus. Classification (NCBI taxonomy): domain Eukaryota; kingdom Metazoa; phylum Arthropoda; class Collembola; order Symphypleona; family Katiannidae; genus Sminthurinus; species Sminthurinus bimaculatus. The sequence continues at coordinate 25,435 of JAQIVE010000982.1, read as the reverse complement.
GTGAAACAGTGTGAATAAAATTTACAATTACACATGAAATATACTTGGAAATTATTATTTGACTTTTAACACATGAAACTGAACGTTGCAAAGGATTCAGACGCCCACAGTCCGGACATAAAATACACTAAATGAATAATTCTCTCTAATGTTTACATCATCATCAAAGGCATCAACAGTTCATTTAGAATCCGAATGATGAACACTCCAAATGACTGAAGAATCAAATTATAAATTAGATGAAAAACAGGGGCGTGGTACGAGTTCTTCTAGTTGTTGATGTTGATGTGCTTGTTGAAGTAGCTTTTTGATAATAATTATTATATGTCTATCCGTCTGTCTACAGCAAATGCTTGCCTATGTATGCTCTCTCAATATAAATTGGAGTAAATCAATGTTAAGGGAAAAAATTATTATAAGTAATGTTCCTTGTGTATCAAATTACCAGAATGTACTTTCTTCTTCAAATAAAACTTTTATTCCAAAAACAGGGACCGTATCGTCATTTTACTTGCACACATATGGACATGACACAACTGCATCACAGGAAGTGAGTAATAAATTGATAAATAGAGTGCAAACATTTTTATAAAGAGAATTTTAAATGTCCAAAAAAATAGACAACGATATATAGAAAAGAAACTGATCTAAAAATCTGAGACCATGCAAAACATTTTATGCAATATGAATTCTGTAATATTTTAATATAAAGTATGTATAATATGTATTGCTATCAAATATGGACCAGAAACAACATTCAATCTCCTACAAGATCTTCTCTATATGAATATTATAATACATACTCAAAAGGTTGCCCTTGCTTAAAACCGAGAGTCTGTACAATAATATATAAATTGTATTTTATACTGTACGTATATACATACATAAAGACAACTGACAAAAAGCGAGAGAAAGATAGAGAGAGAATCGCTTGAGCGGCGAAGCATTACGCGCCTGAAAGCGTCAATCCTTTCCTTTTCAAGACTGTCGTTTATCTGTGGAACATATCTGTGATTTAAAAAAAATTTAGACGACAATACACGCCCTCAAACTTAGAGAGACTTTTTTTTATTTCTCTCCAATCCTCCTTTCCTCCAGATTGACGGGGGAAAAGGGAAAAGGAAGAGACGGAGAGAAAAAAGTTTAACTTTTGGATCCGTCCCCTTCAAATAACATTCTTTCTTCCTTTCCTTCTGCCGATACACAAAAGCGGGGATAAAAAGATGAATTTCTTTCTTGTCTTTTCCAGAGACACAGAGAAAAAAGGGAATGTACTCTTTCCACCAGTTCAAGATTCAAGAGCAAGAGGAGAAAAACTCACTCAGTGCAATGCTCACAGGCAAACAAACAAACACACAGAACGATGCACAACGTACACAGTATGTACACACACACACACACACATTTACTATACGGATTCCGTTATATGGTGATGAATTACATTAACAAAATGTTTGCATGAGCAATGTCAAAAATCTAAAGCATTTTTCTCGACTTCCCCAGTCAGGATATGTATATGTATACATACACACTTTTTGAACTAGAGCCACATACAAAATAAATAAATACATACATTTATGTATGTGTATGTGCATTCTAGTTCTGGCATTTTTGTGACCAATGATCAATTTCCTTGTCATTTTCATGTCATGGTTTCTTCGACCTGACAAGCTGCTCCTTCCCTATAAGCACTATGTATTATCTATTATACAAAATTATTCTCATGAATAGTTTAAACTAAATTTTTCTTCTATTCATTCCCATATACATTCATTGAATAAAAGACAAGGCAAGAATAAAAGATAATAATAATAACATTCATCTACTTATACGGATGATCTGAATATAATAATATAGTCAAGTTCTTATTGAGAAAAAAAGGTCCATCCAAGGAACAAGACCAAGATGAAAAACAACACCTGGAGAAGAGCAGTCAACTCTCAACTCTCTGTATTCTGTATATACTGTATACATGCATATACTCACAACAATGAAGATCCATTGAGATCATTTCGAGTGGCAGGAAGGAGTTGATTAAACGTACACACATAATGTATACATAATATCAATTTATGACACATTCAGACGTAAAAGGAGTTGGTTTTGATCTCTTTAGAAAAGTTCCGACCAACGAGGCCGGCCAATACATAACACATAATATACAGATAGATAGGCCGACAGACCGACAGACAGGCAGGCCAAACCATGTATGTATATACTGAGGCATTGAGTGAGGAAACGAGAGGAAAAAATCATCTATGAAGATAATTCAATAATGCGTATAAAGGAAAGAGAAGAATACATAATGTATAAGAGAGGAAGAGACTGAGAGTGGAAACCCGGAAAAAAATACACTGAGTACAAGAAGATCACTTTTTATTCTGCCTTTTTTCTCCTTTTCTTTCTGTTTCAAATCAATAGCAAAAGAGTGGCTACACGCAGCCAATGAGAGGCAGAGAACAGAGGAATATGGAGTGTCTCATTATATAATAGCCACGTTCGCGAGGGTCACATATTCTGATATCAACGAATGTCTCTTCGTACTTTCTCTCTCTTCCTTTCTCTTTCTTATAACAAGCACTAAACTACGGCACCAACTTTGTTCTTGCACTACTACTACTACTACACACACACACACTGGTGTAGATACTTTTTCTATATTGCTTCGTTTCCGGAAGACCTCTATGTACTATAAGATGAGGGGGGAGAAAACCAAGATGCTTGAGACATAAGAACTGCAGAGTGAGAGAGAGAGAAAAAGAGAGAGGGAGAGAAAACTGTGAGTAAAAAAACTAAAGAAAAACCCCTAAAGAAGACAATGGGGTTGGGATATAGATAAGTTCACTTGAAAGACTTGGAGCAGGAAAACGAGAAATCCGTCAATGGAATATCAATTTTGCAATTTTTACTCCAACTACCCTCTTCAGTTTTATCCAGTTATACGAATACACTCTTTGTATCTTCTTCTTCTGCCTCCTTCCTGCACTCATTCCGCATCCACATCACGTTTTACAACATAGTTCAACATGGAATACTTTTCGCGAGTTTCCCCAAACAGTTTTCTGTGGTCTATCAAAGCGACAAGAGTATTATCCACTCTTTTCTTCCTAAATTCCTATATTTCTCTCTCTCTTTCTCACTTTTCATATTGTATCCTCTCCCCTTTTCTCTTTCTTTTTCATATTCTATTTCGATTTCTTCTTTTCCTTCTTCTATCACTTTTAAGCTCCGACACTCTATCAAATGCCACATACTCTCAACTTATATTATTATTACTATAGATATGTTCACGTACATTTATATATTTTTTATATAGATATAGATATATGCTGTACCCATATATGACAATAATACTTCGCACTTCGCATCAAATAAAAAAAATTCTGTTCAAAATTCTTAGTTTTTCCACAATGTTTTTCTTGCTTCAATCCCTTTTCATATACAATAATAAATATGTATCCATGTAATATCGTTTCGTTTTGGGGCGAGTATTGAACATTGAGCATCTTCCTGTTTTCATACCAAGTTGACAGAAAACATGGCATAACGTTGGAAACAACCATATTAGGTCGACTGCTCACTATAACATGAAACTTTGAGAGGAGCTGCTAAAAGTCGCCTATCCATTTGAAGGGTTCGTATTGCCGGTGTCAGGAATACAAAAGTATCGGACAAAACGAAGAAGAAAAGAAGGAGGTCCATTTAAACTCACTTTTATTCCCTCTCTTTCTCTCCCTGTATCTCCCTGACTCTGAACCAACCTTCCATCAACCAACTATCTGTGTGTATCATGTATCTGTAATACACAGACAGTAGCTCTTTCTTACCCTCTCAAAAAAAAACTCTCATTCCTAATAATGCATGGAACACAATTAGACGGTGGTTTTGCAGATACTTCAAACCGACAGCCAAGTCACTACTATTGTTCCCATGTCGTCCACTATAAACATGAGTATAATACACGAGGCTCTTGTCCAAAATTCAAAACCCCAAATAAATACCAAGTACCAAATATGTACGTATTATATTATAATGGATAATGGATAATAGTATCTATCTATATATTTCTCAATGTTTTTTCTTTGGCCTCTCTGCCTTTCCTTCTCCTTTGACTCTCTGAATGGTATTTATCTATTATCCTATTTCAAAAGTCGTTTCAAAAAGTTGTTTCTACCAAGGAGCTAGGATTATTATTACTATTGCTATTCTTTTCCCGTATATGCATATACATACACAGCATTTCTTCAACGGTAATAATATAATGTATGTATCGAGATTCGTCAATTAATTTTTAGGTGCAGAAGAAAGAGAAGATGACTGCTCTTTTGAACAGTCTACACAGTACACAGGCATATACATAATACATACACTTGGTATCAACTACTGCATGCTACATGCTACAATCATATCTACTACTGTATATTATATATGCATACATTTGTAAAAAATAAGAAAAAAAAGTAGCCCTGCCTTCACCTTCTCCCTTGTAATATGATATACAAACTAGTATACGTTACGTCGTAAGTATATTATTGAGAAAAAACTTTATAATACCTAATACCAGTACTACACTACACTTCACTATATACACGTACGCAACACATGGCAAACATGGGAACATACAATTTATAAATTCACTTGCTACTGCTTCTCTGTTTCCCCTCCCTCCTACTTCGTCTTGAACTTCTCATTCAGCTTCTTTTTCCCAAACTATATACACATCCTGTATCCAAATTGTAGATAACGAACCAACGAACAAACCGGTGTATTTTCTCTATATTTGAAGCCGTACACTGTACATGTAAATATGTGTACCTATTATATACATACATATACATACATTATGAACTGTGTGCACCATCTTGTATTCAGTGGAAACTCTTAAATTCGGGAGCTAATTTCTTAACTCTACCAGCGGTTCGTTTCTAACCCAGAACGCCCTCAACGAACTTGAATTACACATACATAAATATACTGAAGGGGGAAATATTTGTGGATATGCATAAGAATAATAATTATAATAGAGGTAATACCATAAAAGCACAGAAACTAACCTCGAATCCACGGTATACCATTTCACCGTCCACTAATCCTTCCTATTCATCAACTATGTACTATGTGTATATTGTATATGCATATATGAGAGACCAATCAGCATTTTCGTGTGAGTACGATTAACATTCATGATAATAATTAGTTATATATTTATCCAAATTTTTCTCATCGAGATTATTACAAGTATACATATCAGAATCGGGAAGTTCTTGCCCTCTTACTATACTTACTAGCTACACATTACACAAGAACTTTAAAAAAATCTGAATCGAGTAAGTGAGGAGCAAGTAGTAAGTTGCAAGTGGAAAAAAGACGCATAAATCCGCTTCACATCATAACTATTGTGAATGTTCCGATGTTTGTTTGGACTAGTGAATCAGTAAACTACACAACCATCTGACTTTAATATCCCCATTCACGTTGATTTATTTCACTCAATATAGTTCATGATGAGAACACAACGTGTAACATATTGAAAATAACTACATGGTATGTATCCGAAAAAAGAAGCACTGAAAGACTATGCATACAGAGAGAGAGAGAGAGAGAGAAAGAAAGAAAAAAGTTACTTTTTTGAACGTGCCTGAACATTTTAGATGCATAATAATAATCATAATAATATAATCTATGCCGCTTTTATACTGGTCCTTACCAGACCTAAATTAAATCAAGTGAAAACATTGTTATGCATGCACACAAGTTTAAGTTTATTCATATTTCATGCATAAAAAATATTGACTATCGACATACGCGACGACGATGCATACATTATATCAAAATATATTGTGTACCTATTTGTACCTAAACAAATCCATTTATGTTGTATATACATGAAAGACAGTATAAAATGCACAAAAATGTGTACTGAAATTCGAAATATAATACACATAGCGTAAGACGAAATACATGTAGGTGGATCAAAGTTTCAAAGTGTTACGAAACAATAAATTCCATATAGTGAATAGAGAATATAATACACATAAATAGAGTTGTACTCAAACACGTGAATTCAAAGTTAATACTAGTAACAAACGTAATTGAATACATCATACACTATGTACATACATACTTTGTTACAGATACATAGAAAATTCCCTAAGCGACCTGCTTTAGCATGAGCAACATTTACTTACACATATACATACTAAAATATGATCGCTCACAAGTCCCCGAATACACAACATAATATATAAAGAAAGAGACTCTAAGCTTTAAGAACAATAAGACTCGTGGTACTCGTGGTAAAAGTCGTTCACTCGCCTGTCTTTTCTTCACGAAACTTGCCTCAAAATGGATTATTTGAAGCGGGAGAGCATTATTTCTGTTGTTAAGACTCACGCTCTCTTTCTTTCTCTCTCTCTCTCTCTCTCTCTGCGTTTCATTATACTTTTGAGACCAGGTAACAATAAACAGTATTGCATTCAGAAAACTATTGTTTGCACACTGCTGATGTATAGCTACACATATAATGGACCCGACGAGGTTCTAATAAAAAAATAGGAAAAGAAAGGAAGACGACGACCAAGAAGAAAACACAAGAAAAGAGAAAACTAAGCAATGTGTATACAAGGGTATACGCACAAAATCGGGCAGTCAATTCGAATATAGTCGTAATAACACACAAACTACATATATTATCTCACTCTCTGTATTATGTTGTTAAGTATATACATATATTCTGTAGTAAAATGAATAATGTGTCTATCTTCCATCATATATACACATGTAACATACGTTATGGTACCACACATATACATTCAGAGGACGATTTCGTCGTGCATGCATGCATACATATACATATACAGCAATTCCGAGTAGTCTCAACTTAAGAACCTGAGGCAGTTAACACACCGTCATATTCAACCGTCCTTTGTTTCACGCAATAAAGAAACCTTTTAAGCTTGTCATTTTGACAACGTTTCTCTTTTATGTCCGTTTATTTTTGAGCTTTTCTCTCACTGAAATCAAAGCCTACCCACACACATACACACACACAACACAGTGAATCATGGACTATTGTCCGTTTTTTATGCTCGAGTTGATTCCAGGCACACACTACACATAATAATATACTGTAACACAGAAGAAACTACTTACAAGCTATACACACACATATACACGCATAACGCATAACTAGTTGGACCACTCTCGGGACTTGTGGAAATAGTTAACTTTTGAACACTGCTATCAGCTTTGAAACATTCATTCATGGTACATTGGGGAATTTCATTTTTCATAATTTCATGAAAATTTGACAAACTGTGGGCTAACAATACATAGATAAAAGATAAATTAAGAAGGGAGCTTTGACAAATTACAACTTGTAAGAATAGACCAGGCACACAACAACAAAGCACAAAGCTTTTATCACTCATGTTTGCATTGTACTGTGTCGTTGAAAAATGCGCATTCTCACAACACAAGAGGGTAAACAAACTTTAAACTACGAAAGTTTGTTCTGTATCAAATTAAACAGGTGTTACTTTATACTATGTTTGTATATGATATACATGTATGTACAACTGAACCAAACTTTACCAAACTTTAAAATGGTTAATCACATACGCACATATAAGAAAAAGTAATCATCTTAAACTTAAACCCATTACGAGTACAGTAATTACTACTACACTCGCACTTTACTTTAGAGTAGCTTGTTGCTTTAAAAGGCTCAGGTTGATACAAACTACATATTGCAAACAAATATGTTTTCCAATTAATTTGCGCAGCTATGGCCTTAAAAGTAGAAAATCATTTCAATTCAAAATAGAAAAGAAGTCGCATATAAATATGAAATTGTATAAAAACTAAAAACTTAATGTGGCAACTATAGTAATCTAAACGAATTTACGAACAGTTTTTATGTGTACAGTAAATATGAGCTATAAATACACATGAAATAATCATCTTCGTAACCTTACAGGTTTATACACATACAAGAATAAATTCAACAGTTTTATGTCGTGTATATACATTACAAATATTTTACTACTCACTAACTCGTGTATTTTTACGCATTATAAGTTGACTGATGAAAAGCTCGTGGGTTATGCCCATACAACATGTCCGATTCTTCACAGATATTGCATTAAGCATAATATCTATGAGAATTTCTGAACATGCCAAATATGTATCCACCATCAATGCGTCTCCAAATTTTTATTCAGTACTGGGCTTAACTCTTTTCCCTCTTTCTTTATCTATGATCTACAGCACGTCTATTTTACATTTGACATTTACAAACTTACACGCACATTTAAGCCTTCGACGACTTCCGAAAGGAAGGACAAAAAAAGTGAAACCAATGAAGGATGAAAGATTTTCTATATTATAGAGAGCCTCGTGTAGAGAAAAAAGAGTAAAAAGTTCTACATCATGCATCAATGTATTTATTCACTGCCCTCTACTTGCTCTTTGCTGAAAATCACTATTGAGGAACGTGAACGGAATCAAGGCATGTTTTGAGAACACATACAAAGTAATAATTATTACATTTATGTTACATAATCATAGTAATAATACTACATGTATATAAACACATGCTACTGAAAAAAGTTGGAACACTCATCTTCATCATCGTGCTTCTTTTTGACGCATACCGTGTGTGATCTAATGTGTATTTATAATGTCAAAGTCAATTGCAGAGAGTGCCTAATGACACATGCATCATCATCCCCATCATCCCAAAACCTATACAGCAGGGTTCCGCCTCTCAGAGAATAAAAAAAATAAAAAGATGTTGACGATGCAGACGAGGAAGGAACTCAAGTAGTTTTTACGCACACACACACACACACACACACATAATATTATATATTGCCAAAAGACAGTAATAATAATCCTAATGCTAAACGAACCATCTAGCTGTCTCTCTATTTTTTCAATCGTGATTCGTACATATGTATATTCCTTCAACTCTTGAAATTTAACTTTAGGATTCGCATACTATATACATTACTCCTTAATGCTGCATAATGTCTGCATAATATATTACTCGATATGATATCATGCCACTCTTTCTTTAGAAAATCTTTTAGCATGATGAACAGGGAATTCCATAATGTACATATTGACTGTCCATACGATTTATTACACACCCAATCTGACTGACGAAAGAGAGAGAGTATAGATGCATACTTAAGAGTAAAGTGAGTGAGTGAGCAAGCGACAGAGGAAAAGAGAGAGAGAGAGAGAGAGAGAGAGAGAGGAACTGATTTAAAACATTATTCCACTCACTCATGTGACTTCATACCTTCTTAGTATTCTGATCACATACTATTTTACCTATGACTTTTGGACACACACACTACACTATCATCCATGAATTGCATTCATTAATACAGTTCAGCTCGTTCTCGTTGTCTTTCTGTTTCTGATTCACAATATGTGTGTACACACACATATTATACATACACATACATTTTTACCAATATTAGAAAGGTTTAGCTGTATATACCATAAGCTCAACAAGGGTTGTATGTATATAGATATGTACACTATACACACGCTAAATTCAGCAGATTATTCTAAAGGAAAAGAGCTCCAGGAGGAACATATCAGAACCAATGGATGAACGTTGAGATCGAGAGAGTGAGAGAGATTCCCTCTACCTCATCTTCCACATTCCCCATTGTACTAATATACAGGACAGGTACACACACACACATTCAGAAGAGCCCTGCTACAAAGTTAACGACTTTACCGGTGTGCGAAAATTTGCAGATGAGCAAATATTATTATTGCGGCGCGCTCTCTCCCTCTCCTAGCCAGAACTATTGCTATTATTGTAAGAGAGCTATATAGCTACGCCATTAAGAGCTGTTAGCTTAATGTTCTCAATCCAATTTGGTCTCCATGTTTCGCCTTTATCCATTATTCGTTTAGCATAATTATCCTTTTCCAATCCAAAATGCAATGTAATGCAATGGATGAGTATGAATACGAATTCACGTACCACGTATTACACTATATACTTTATTATTACCATTATTATTATTATATATCGATATTCAAAGAACATAATAGAATCTATTCTATAGAATATCTCACCACATTTTACTAAGGACGAAGGAGACAAGACTTGTTTTTATGTCTAGCAAGTGTATACAATTTGTGTTCAAAATCATTCACTACACATACATTCGCATTTAAGTCTTGATGCTTCAAAATATACGTTCTTACAAATATCTACATACTACATACATATACACGCGATTTGCATTCTACTTATAAAACATGGATGCATCTTAAGATAGAGACTACATCATGAATTATTATTATTATTATGACTATTAGCATTATACTTATGTATATAGCTACATATACTTTAACACATCACGTTATTGGTCCTATTACTACTACTACTATTATTATTGAGATACTCTGCAAAATACAAATTAAATTTTAGTTTGGGACATTACTATTAGGTGTAATACATTGCTGTCAAATGGATGTACATGATGTTGCTCTCCAAGTTATTATTATGCAACACAATAATTGAAAACGTGCATTCATTTGTGAAAAATGAGCCATTGTATGCCAAAGCCTAATACACTAAATATCTGCCCTTTTATATCCATACATACATACATATAAAGTGGGATTTTATACTGCACATTATAAAATATGTAATAAAAATAACGACGATGAGCATTTTGTACAGAGTACATGTGGAGAGTAAGAGAGAGAGAGAGAAAAATACAAGAAAATATTTTCTATGATATGATCGAGTGCTAATGCTGACATGGAAAAGAAGCACAAACCAGCCTTTCGTTTTGCATTCAACGAGAACGAGAGACAGCCAGTTGAAAAACAGTTGAGACATATGGCCAGTATCTATCTTGTACATTTTTTCATCTGCAGACTTATGCTGCATATTTGCTGCTAGGATTTACTGTAGACCTGTAGATTGCACAGTCTACAGTCTACATCCACAATCCACACAGTACATATTCATGTACGCTTATAAATGTAATAGTAAACGCACATAATAATACATGCATGTACGTACATGTATACAATTACAATCTGTAATACATGATGTATAGATTATACGTGTATCCATGAAAGATATACGTTTAATACCTATGCGCCTAACGGAATCAGCATTTAGCATGGAATAAATTGCCAGGGAGGAATGAATATAATATATTCTTTTACACACCTTTTATATTATGCACAATACATCAGTTCTGCTTGTGTGTACCTGTACATACATATATACATACTCAAAACTTAACTTCTTGCTGAATCTTTCTTCCCCGTTCGCATTCTCTCTCCTTCAACTCTTTGACTCTTCTTTTCAGTTTCAAAAACTTAGATGATAATAGGCTTGTTCTCTCTCTCTCTCTCTCTTATATATGCCCCTATTTTATATTTTACAAGATAGCAGTAGTCATCCTAACCGTCGTCGTCGTAGTAGTAGTGGTATAGTAGTCGTACTTCGTACCCTCTCGTCATATGATAGTAAATGTAAAAATTTTGTCGTCGTGTAAAATTCAGCCCATCAACTTGCTATCTAAAACTCCAAATAATGATCAGCTACCATGAATCGAGAATTGAAATCCACGTCGACGAAACAAGTTTTTTTTCTCTCCGCCTTATTCTCTACATTATACTGCTATATACCGCTTCCAAAATGCAGCTACATATATACACATACATGTACATGTAGATACTGCATACTACATCTATAACGCTCATATCGTCTTGGTCTTCTTCTTTTAAGACGAGAATTTGTTCAGCATGTAGTATAATGAAAGTGGGTGGACAAGGTAAAATAGCCTGCGGAGTTTTTTCGTCTTTATACCTATAATACTTTTACACTACACTACAGGGTTTTGTCGACGGCAAAGAACTCTCTTTGTACCTTTTCTGCTGACTCCAACATCAACCAACTCAGCTTTATGTCTATGTGTGCAATGCGTGTACTGTGTATGCTGTGTACGAGTAAGTTGAACATTGCACTTACTCAGAGCACAGTCAGTTTGTATATGTGCCTGAGCTACCCGAGCCGAGTGAGTGTCGCTCTTGACTCAGGTGCTAGTTTTTAAGGAAACCCATCCCTAGCCTCCCACTACAGTCAACGACCTGACAAATATACTAAATACACGTAAATCAGAGTACACAGGTCACGGGAAGGAAATGCTCGGCATGTGAGATGGAAAGAGAATATCCGAGAAGAGAGGAAAGACAAAACGAATGAGAACCACCTCACTCACATATTATATGATAATATTATATTATATTTTATATTACTCCAACAACAAAATATTCTCCAGACATGCGTGTAGTTTTTTTGTGTATATTCATACCAAAAACTTTATAGGTATGAATATATACGTTATGTATGTCTGTCCATCCCCTGCAACTGAGAACAGCACGAGAAAGAGAGAGGCGGAGAGAGAGAGAAACAAAAGCAAACTGGAATTTTGACTGTTGAGTTTTAAATGACTATACAAATGTTGTATCGTATTTAGAGGGAGAATTATTCTATTCTGTCTCATCGTCAAAACATCAGTAACGACAACAAGTTTGCAATTCACACCATATCCTTCTGAATATCATATTTTGTATGTGCATGCATACTCGGGGAAGTAAAACTTTTAAGACGACAAAAGGCTTACGTACAGTTAAAGCTGCTAAATTACTACTTTATTACAAAGAATCAAATAATAAGCTGCAGGAGCAGCAGAAAAGTAGCATATTTTATTGCTAAATCAAAACATATTAATAATGTGCTCCTATTATATTACTTACAAATCGTGCACTCAGAGTTGACTCGAGTTTTCGTACACATAATATATATACATACTATATAACGTGTAAAAGTATTTTATAAGTATTTTGACCCATTTTTGGTCGTCTTTATTTGATATACACATAACAAAACATGAAAGAAAAAATACGATAGCTACTAGATTCTATACTGCCAGCACTGCTAAAATATTATTATGCTAACATCCAAGACAGCGGAAAGGTTTAATGTGTGTAATGTTTGTATAGAAGCAGAAAAAACACACAGTACCTAGTTGCATGCATAATGTCACATAATTAAAAGCGAGCAGAGACAAAGCTTTACTTCAATCCACAATAGCAGTACAATATGTATAAAAATTCAATATAATAGAACTCCTGTAATAAAAATTGAAGCCGAGACTTTACCGGTGTATATATATATAAAGTCGTCTAAAATTATGAGCCAGCATTAATTCCGATTTCAATTGTAAATTCAAATGCCTTGGCTTCGTGTTCCTACAACGTAATTGTACAAGTTGCCTTTTTCCATGTTCTTTTGTTATATATTACATATCATGTGCGACTTTTGCTGCATGTTCTTTCAACTTGTGAAAACTTATATATTTCCTTCCTACACTTTCTTACATTTTCCAGCATATATTATGTTAGTTATCCCTCGTCGTCGAAGTAAAGTTTGCCTGGATAATGCTACCCTATCAATACCTTGTAAAAAACACGACCTGTCATTTCAGTTGAAAATGAAGCTTACACATGTATTCTCGCATCTTCTTGTCTCCTTTTTCCTGTCTGCCTGTCTCATTGTAATCCAGTCTTATTTCATCGGAACAAGTCAAGCCGGTAATCTATTTTACTGTTCCGGTTTCCTCCTTTCTTTACTTTCTGCCATTTAAAATATTTGAACAGTATTTCTACTCAGATATTTCACACATTCGTACACACACACACACACATACTTATGCAACACACACGCTGTAATGCATAATAATATTGAAATCAACTGCATGTGGAATATGTCTTTTTACATACAAGCATAAGTATACTTAAGATTATAATAATATAGTGGTTTACATGGAGAATTCTCAGAGTGAGGAAAAATATGGGGACATGGGTGTATTATGTGCATATGTGGAAGTCAGAAAGGTAATAGGAGTAAGAAGTCATATGTACGGAGAGTAAATGAGATGTACAGCATGTGAGGTGAAATACGATGGTAGTTTGCTGGTAATGGTAATGCTGGTTAAACAGATTTCAAGTCAAAACCTTGAAGGAAAAAAAAAATAAAAGTCTCCAGGGCTTTTGAAAGCTCAAAAGTATAGAGAAGTAGGAAGAAGGAAGGAAAGTAAAAAAAATGGAAGAAAAGGAAGGAGAAGATGCCATAGTAAAGATACTGAGAGAAAGAAAAGGAATGACAAAAAGATACATTGGAATGGATTTCGGAACTCTGGAACAAGAAGAAGAATGGTATAAAGAGTAAAGCCTCCTTCAATCACAGTATGCCTCAACGATGTTACCAAGGAGGAGAGAGAAGGAGCAAAAGGAAGAAACTGAACTCGGCTCAACTCAACTTGGGCAAAGAGAGGGAGAAAAAAAAGAATCAACTTTGCTAGGTCCAGGCTCCAGATCAAGAGAGAAGTAGAACAACTAAACAACTAAAAGTATATATCGTAAAAGGGCTTCAATTTCTACTACTTCTTCTTCAACACCGAAATCATTCTTTTCCTTTCCACACATACGCACGAAATTTCATGCTACCCTGGTCCTATTACTCTTGCTGTATTGAACATTGAATTTCGGGGGAAACAGATTCCGGCTTAAAAAGAATACCAACTTTAGAATTTAAAAAACGTGTACTCTAAACACACATGTATATATTCAAGTCCCATAGTCACATCCACATCAAATCAAGTGATATGCATAAGTCGACACGAAGAGGAAGAGACAAATGCATACTTCATAGATACACAGATATAAATATACTAGAATGTCTGTCGACCATGAACCTGCCGCACTTTGCTTTAAATAACATGACACTACATTCGTTCAGCATATATATTTTATAAGGTTGTTGTTCGATCTTTCTTCTCTTAACTACATAAACTTTTATACATCCCTTTACGCAAAAAAAGCATCTTACCTTCCTCCACTTCTCCTAAATCATGATTTTGAAGACACCATATCAAAACTCATTGTTATGTCATTGAGAGCAAAAAAAAAGAGCGGAGAAAAGAGGATTATGGATATATATTTTGTTTTCAATATATGACAATGACAGTACACATAGAAGAATGTACAATGTATATATATCTGTGAACAGTGAGTCAAGAATGTATACGTATGTATAATATAATACATTTATAAAAAAATTGACTAACAATGGAGTAAAATATTGTCCCCATATACAGAGAGAAAGAGCAGAAGAGAGAGACAAAATTTTTTAAATCTCCTTCTTACTACACCCATCACGAACTCACGTTCATGTTCATGTTCTTTAAGGGCCTCTCTCACTCCCAACAATTAGTTCACATCCTTATGACATGACCAACCGTAGACAACCATGAAGAATCCTTTTTGCGCTCACTCCTGGTCAAAGGGAAAATATTATGGTTCAACTTTGTCTACTTGTTCCTATTGCCCTAATAATATTAAATGTATTATATATGGTACACATAATATAATATTAATATGACCTATGCTATGCATAATACTTCTTTTTCTTCGGACAAGTATTACTACTACTACTACTACTTATAGCTGTCACCTAAAAAATTTTGTTTGTAAGTCACACTTGAAATTAAATTTGTATCATAATCATCATACCATAAAAATAAATTATTATTGTTATATTACGAATGGACGGGAAATGATTCATGCATACATAAAAATTCTTAAACTCGGTTACATTATGTTACCTAATTAAAAGTACAGAGTTAAATATTATTTAGCAATAATATTTGTGTATGCATATACTGCATATTTATATTGTACACAAATATGTATGTTGTGTGTACGTAAATTTTAATTTGCTAAGAAATTATTATAGGCAAGTATTGATACTGAATACTGACTGATGATATCATAATGCTATAAAATCGATATATGTACGTGGAATTTATGATTATTATTATTAAAGTGATCGAAATAAATTCAATAGACATTAATTTAAAACTGAACAATGCCTGTGCTGAATTAGTTTAACGGCTCCGTCGTCGTTCTCTCTCTCCTTCGACAGTCGTTTTGCCGTTGTCGTCACATATAAGTGAAGCCAAACAAACAAATTATTTTACGATAATATAGCTCTCTCTCTCTTGCAAATTTTCTTTCATAGTTTACTCCATGTCTTAAAATAATATATAGGTACTTACTTTGCTTTATTTAATAAATGCAATAGCCTATATTATTATATTCATCAAATAATAAGCATACATCATGTATGCAGCTTTACTCATTCCTCCTTCCGCAATTATCTTCAATACAGTATTAGAATCAATGTAATAATATAATGAAGTTCTTATAATATTATAAAGAAGAATAATCTATTTCTTTGTGCATAAAAAAACAGGAGCTCAACATAAGATTAAGATTGAAGTTTGTCGACACAGTAAACTTTAAATTCTTTTGTCGTCATCAGTTCATAAGTATAATATTAATAATAATATTACTATGTTGGTAGTTGGTACACGGGAAAGCTATCGTGGCAATATTGTTTTTAACTTTAAATTATATATGGAAATATTATGATAAGTTTGTTAGGAACGTAGTACATAATATACGTGCATGGTAAATATTCTTGGTAAAAATATGAATGCTCCTCGAATTACTCACCAGTCACCGTTAAAATACATACTTACTTATACATATTATTAAGTATACAGAATTTTTTTAGCATGCTTCACTAGGATGCTCACTGAATAAAAAAATGTGCGTGCTTATGATTTTTTAACTCGTTGAATATATTATTATTGCTTACAGTATTAATATTATAATACTATAGTGGTATTGTTGTCTGTATATAATGACTGTTGCATTCATACATAATAAACATTCTATTCTAAAATATAGAATATGTAGAGTAATTGACACATTTTCTCTTTATGTTGTCGTCTCGTTTCCTATTATAATAATATGCACTCACTAAAATATACATGACAAAAAGATGCAGAAAAATGATGTATCCAGCATATTATTATAGCACAATTTGTATTAGCGAAAGGTGTTCTTAATAATCCTAAAAAGTTGAAGTATCCGAAAAACAGAGGTAAGTAAAAAGGTCCTTACCATTAGCAGAAGAAATTTGAAGTAGTATCATACAAAACACGAACGAATACATACTAAATGTGTGTATTTTATTTAAAAAAGTAGAGTCAGTCCTTCTCATCCTTATTATCCTCCTCTTGGAGTCACTTTGCTTATACTTGCAAGATAACATTTCCATGATTATACTATTTTGTTGATTACGTCGATTTTCCTTCCATTTATCCAGGATTAGTATTATTCTTGTTGGCAGATGTCAAATGTGTAGAAGTTGGTATTCTTTCTTTTTAAAATTATTATTGAATAACGAATAACTTTTCACTATATAAATATGTCACACTAAAAAATTTGCATATGTAATACAATATTATTCTCCACTACAACTACTATAATATTTTTCACTAAAAAACTTTTTTGGTTTTTCCATCCCATCCAAAATCAATATTGAATATCCAATATCCAATCCAGGTAAGTAAAAGCAACATATATTTTTTCACACAACAATCATAACATGGATTTCACTTTTTGGGAATCCAATTTTTATACTTGGTGTATTTCTTCATAATATTATAATATTATTCACTTCAAGTAATTATATAACCGATTTTCACATAAAACAACAAGACAAACGTCTAGCAATAATGAATATTATGTAATATGTAATACACTCACGACTCACGACGACACAACATGGGTTACATATTTTTGAAAATCTATATAAAAAATTTTACTCGTTTAACCAACAAGATTATGGGGGGGTTATTATTTTTTACTTAATAATTACTTAATCCAACCAAACGAACAAACACACACAGACACACAAAATCTTCCAATCCAATACTATTATTAAGTATGATGATGCTTATTATAATATTTACTTAATAGAGTTTTCCGTTAAACGACCGAGCGACAAGAGTATGAACGAACGACGTGCATGGAGATCCTTCCTGAACGAATCCTGAACCTGAACTGCCAGATATGCCGTATTCACGTGAATTCAAAGTAGCAGAGTCGAGCTGGTTTGAAAAATCCTGCTTGCTAACCGCCGTCAAGCATTACGCTTGCTCTTTTCCAAGAACAGACACATTCATTCTCTGTATGTGTGCTGCTCTTACGCGTAAATACTCACTATATAACGTCCGTGTATTAGTAAATAGTGGATAGGATATAATATTATTATTATTTTTCACTTTTTTGATTGTCCGTTCCTTCAACTTTTATGTGTACAGTGTACAGTGTACACTGGAACACGAAAAGAAGTTCTGGAAAGGAGAAGTAGGAGAAAAAAGGTCAACAAGTAGGCATAATACATAAAATGCAGTCGTTGGAATTGTAAAAATATGGTTATTTTATTATTCCCTTTGTATTTATAGACGGGCAAACCTTTTGGAATTTGTCCAGAGGATATGTATTTCAAATGTCAGTATGTTGTTTGTTTGTTTCTTGGACTCAAATGCATAGTACATAGTAAGTATGTGTGTAAATACAGTATTATATAAATAAGCATGTTGTATAATATGCTGTGTGTTTTTTTGGCCTTTGCCTTTATATGTATGAGATTTAAAAAAATGCTAATTAGCAAAGGTGTATATTTTCATTATCGAGACTGAGAATCAATATAGTATGGGTTGCAAAAATATTTAAAAGTAACTACAATTCAAAATTTGAATCCCTAGCTAGTTAGTTAGTTTTTTTAGTGTATGTAGTATGTAGCATTTATGTACTTACACGTACACGCTTTATTACTCTATCATTGTTTGGTGGGGGTACATATTAGTTTTTAGCATTAGCTGTGTGCAAAAACAAAAATTAAGGACAACTTTAACTTTGTACGATTTTTTTATCTGTGAGGCGAATGTGTCATAATGAAAATACAACAGTCATTGTGCGAATTGAAGATGACGCATCAACTGACTGACTGACGGACTGACTATTCCGTGTGTTTTTTTTCTTGGTGGTATATGTAACTAATGTATGTATGATGATACATGGAAGTACAAGTACAACAAAGCCTAGGGCAAGAAAGGCAAAAATGCAAAAGAGGTTCTGTATATACATATTGTGTATTGTGCATTGTTACTCACAACTCACAAGTATAGCGTTAAAGCAAGAATCGAGAATCGCATCTTTCTCATTCTCATCTTCTCTCTCCTGAGTTAAGTCATGACTCATTATATTATTCTATTCCTAAACGTCGTTGTCGTTCGCCGTCATTGTACAGCGTAGAGATTTAAAGCTGGGAGGGAATGCAAAAAGCCAACAAATAATCCTTCAATCGTTAAAATAATATAATATTTAATGCTGTATGGCTGATGGTGTAAATGTTAGTCTACTGTATACACGTACTACGTACCATTTGGTATTTACTTAGCAACCAAGGAGGTAAAGCACTCATATTATTGTGTATGTACATGTTTCTAGATAAGTATGTATGTACAATATAGTGAAGGAGATATGGGAATTTAGAGTTTATGTTTGTGTGTGTGCCGTATTTGGTCATGAATGCAGAATGCACGAGTTCCTGACTAAGGAACAGAGTCAAAATTCTCGTTATTTTCATGATATTTTTCATGATATGACAAAGCACAAAATGATTTTTCTCGCTTATGTTAAACAGCTAAAATTTTGCTTTATAGTGAGTAAGTAGACTCACTTTTTTATATTGTTGTGATAATAATGCTCGATGCAAAGAATACATACATATCTATCTATAATATTCTTACGCTTTGCATTTTGTGTATGTTCTTACATACTGGCACTCGACATTATTTTTTGTGTCTGAAAATATACTACAGATAGAACGAAAGAGATTTAATATCACACACACACACACTATGTTTTATTTATAAGTGTAGTATTTTTCAAAAGCCATTTTCTACCCTTGTATTTTTAATTGCTCTATAGATGTACGTGTATATCAGTAGTTAAAACTCAAGTGTACACATGTATTATGCATGATAATGGCAATTATTGCGAGATTATTATGATTTAAATTTCAAAAAGAGTATACATAAAATGTCTCTGCTCTGCGTACAAGTAACAACAAATAAGTGCGTTGTTTTGAATACCAAAGTGCAAATTTCGCTCCGTGTTTTTATATAATAGCATGTATCTCTTTAGATATAAATATGTGTACAGTATGTGCATTGGGACGCGGCATGTAAAATTAAAAAGTTTACATTTTATCGTTATGCAAATTTTTCTGTGACTCGCTAATATTTATCTATCTCTTTCCATTTTATTAATGTTTGACATTTTCAAGTTGAACTTTTGAGTCTGAGACTAGCTCAAAAGTCATCATTCGATGGAGTCAGAAGTCAGAACTTGTCAATAATATAGCTTCTGTATACATAAGAGCTTCTCAAATTCTGTTGAAATTCCAAATTCATTTGAAACGTGATGCCCGACTAAAAATTCTCTATTACAACGCATGTATAGATATAATAATAATATGTTATTACTATCTATCATGACCAGCATAAAATATTACGCTCGTTAGTAAAAACATAAAATAAATGAGTCAATGAAAAAAGAATGGTAGAAAGAAATGCAATGGCAAATATGACACCGCTAAAATATATAGAAGAACAGGGAGAGAATACAAAATAAAATGTGATGTTAAAGTCATTTTACCATTCATAGGTATTATTTTTTGTTATTGTCACCAAGCGGTCATGGACAAAAATAGAAAATAACCATGATGATAATTATGACCATGTTGGAAAATATTAGATAATATTGATACATCACACTCTGTTGTACAACATTATATTTATGATGAATTTTTTTATCTTTTTAAACAGACCGTAATACCCTTATCCATATTTTATACTGTATAAATATACGCCATACGTACATCCAATGTACATTGGACAGAATTTTCAAACACTATCACGATATTTCGAGTATCATATCGTATCATAAGTATCAGCTATCGCCTATCGCCATTATCATCATATTTCCTTCCTGTCCCTTTTTGAATGTGGAAAAAAGAATCGTCTCATCTTTCTCTTCTTGGCCTTTTTTCTTTTTTCATAACATAATACATAATACACACTACACACTCATGTACATTGTACATATAAACACTCTTTCAACATTCAACTCAATTCCTAAAACATCATAATATAATAATGTATAAAATATCTCCATTATCTTTCCGAGTTCAGTTTACTGTCACCGTCTTCATTTTCTTTCTCTTATTCTCTTCTTTACATTTATGTAACATAAATTTAAAATATTATACTGTTGTAACGCCGCTGTCGATTTTCCGCTGTTTTATTTAAATTGAAACTTGAACATTCAGTCAGTCCAGTCCAGTAAGCTATACTATATGTGTATACATTATACATATCTACACTATACACATATGTATGAGTAAGGAGTACATGGAAGAAGACCAATAGAAAATAGAAAAGATATCAGTATGAAATCCCATCAAGCTTCATCCCCATCTCTATCTATCAGACTGATACATACAGACCTATAAAGATAGAGGTTTTCTTTCATTTAATTTGGCTTCTCGATGTAATTGCTTGAAATTGGAGCGAATTCGTTCTTCAACAGAAGGCAGAAGATAAAAGAAGAAGAAGAAGAAAGTAGATACATAACACATAACAAATAACATAAGGGTTTTACCGCATTGCTTACACTGCTTATATACGAGGAATGCAACGTACGTGATCAGGACTTTGGAAATCAATATGTTTGTATCTGATGCAATTTTTTATTTTGTATTTGCTGATTCAGAATATGAAATTCCTTCATTCCCATTTCATAAATGCTGACAATACGAATAGAATGTACATAAAACTCTCTACAAGGGTTACTATTTGAAACTGTGTGACTTGACCAGTATTTACAAACTGTTTCAAAAGCTAATCCTTTAGCTCTGTTCAACAAGTAGTGTTATGCGGTAAGGATCCCACGTCACATGACATAACATAACATAGTGATAGTGATATGTATGTGTGTATTATGTATATGGTAAAATTAGGGTTGATCAACTATTTCAATCTTTCTCTCTGCCTCTCTCTCTCTTTCTCTGTTTCGCTTTTCAATTGGCAATTGTATGAATGCTGCGTTTCAATTTCCAAGCCGATAGGGACCAATTGAATAAGCGTCGTTCAATTTCAACGTGTTTTGTTTTTCTTCACCAGCTTTAGTTTTTGTTGCTCATTCCGAAGAAGAAGAAGAAGCAGAAGAAGTTCTCTTTATGCAACCAGAGAGAAAGAGAAAGAGACAGCAACGAAATAATGGGAATAAAAAGAACCTGAACGGTGTGTGTCGACTGTCTATGTATGTATAATGTACATGTATTTTTGCCCATCTAGCCGTGTGTCTATAAACATGAATAAAGTATAGAGTTACAATTGAATGGCTCTCGGTTTATGTATATGTTATATGTATTATCTCAACTCACTCGGTGTGCATGAGTATTTATATCTGTACTCTACTTATACAATATAAAGGGACTACTTTATATATAGAGGGACTGATATCTTGAGATAAGAAGAGAGGCAAGGCTGATGATCAACCTGCATTTTAACAGCTTGGCTGTCCATAATACTTGCACATACGCATACATAAATACATACATGCGTATGCGAATATACATGTATGTTTTTTATATTTTATACCTACCTATTTAGGTACATGCATATTGTATATTATGTGTGCACATTTAAATAAAACAGACCATTTCTCTCCCAGTACCTTCGTATGCATGTGTATATTTTTGTTTTACAGGGAGTTTGACGATATTACTATACACATATACATTATACATATATGTATGTATGAGTGTGTGCTTGCGTGGTGGTGATGTGATGGCATGATGAAGAGAGGAGGAGATGGTTTTCTATTTTCTATCCGGTCCGACCGGATATGCTTTTTTTATTATGCATGTAAGTACACAGTACACAGGTATATCCTTCATTTTCCCTTGGCACTTAATATGAAGGGCTTCTAGCACAGAAAAAGGTACGACTGTGTATGTGTGTGGATGCATATTTAAAAAATAAAACTGGCTTTTGGCTTGGCTTGGCTTGGTTTGGTTTGACTTGGCTTGGCTTTGATATAATCTGGATGAACTTGATAATAATTCCGTGTGTGTATCTCCATCTCCAGACCATCAATTCAACATTTAAAACTCAAAGGTACAGTACGCATAATATAATACAATGTAATGTGTAATATGTTGCTGTTGTTGTGTATAATATATAATAATAATGCTGATATAATATGATATAATAATGTAGAGCACTTTTCTTTGCCTCTCCTTTTTCATTCTGTACACTCTACATATATTATATTAATATCTCCGTGTTATTGTTATTGTTGCTGGTGTATTCCCTTTTGCTACACATATTAACATTTAACATGGTACTCAAAAACTCAAGAGTGAGAGAAATTGAGATAGAGGGAGAAAGAGAAAAAGAAAGAGCAATGGCAAGGGAGAGAAGAAAAGGCTCTCACGGAAAAAAAATGATCGTGATCTAGAAATGAGCTCAAGTTTTCAAGTTGAAGTTGAAGTCCCAGTCCAAGTCAAAGCAAAGAGCTTAAGTATACATACTTATATATACACATATACATATGTATAGTGTCTGCGAGTGTTGGAGTTGAACAACATCAGATATCTATATAAATATACCAGTACACATAGTACGGAGAGAGGGGAGGGGGTTGATTTTTCACTCTCTGACCTTGAAGGACAGAGAGAGAGAGAGAGAGAGATAAAGAGACCAAGTTTTAGTTTTGGTTTTTCGACTGCTTCTCTCCTTCTTCTTGTTGTTTCGTTTCTTGGTTCATTTTCATCTTGTGGTGGTAGTGGCTGATGTGGTGGTTGTTGTTGAAGCCCTTGGGCGAGCATCAACCGAAGCATTCGGTTTCTCCAAGCTCTAAACTTTTGACTATGATGATGATGATAATGATGATGCTGGATTCTGGATTACTGCTGGCCAAACCAAACCAAGTCAAGTCAAGCCGTGCCATGCCAGATGAAGATAAGAAAGAAATGGAATATATAGAAAAAAACTCAACTCTCTCTATCTCTGTCTCACTCACTCACTGCCTCAGCTTGTTGCTTGTTGCTCCTTCTTTTACTCTCCACTTTGCTACAAACACCTAGCCCAAGAGGGGAAAAAATAGTTTGACTCTGTCCGTCTGTCTTTTTTCGGGATGCCAGTAGCGATTTAGAAATTAGATGAGAAATGTGGTACAAATACACTTTTCAAACTGACGTCGTCCACTCTTTCTTTCTTCACAAGTTTAAATGCTTGTACATTATACATATACACAAAAATATAATCCTTTGCCTCATATTATACATTATGCACTATATAAAGCTGGAATTAAACGCAGCCTAAGCATGTGGAAGATACAGAATTTAGAATATTCCCATTTTTATTGTGCATTGTATACGCTATACGGTTAGTATTAGAGGAGAGTAATAGTAGTACATAGTACATACAAAGATCCAAATACATGTACAATTTTTATTCGGGTAAAAGGAAGGCCATTGGAATAAGAAGCAGATGAAGAAGACTGGGAGATTGGTTCAGTTAAAGCTTCTGCTGTTCAAACACCTTCAACGACGACGAGGACTCTCCGCACATTACGTTATATACAGAGCAACCTGTTGAATGTGTATTTTATGTTTGTAAAGCTCCCTTGCTTTTGCCTGTACTTTTTCCTCCTCCTGCTCACACACACACACACATGTACATGTACGCACACACACACACACATGTACATGTACGCACACACACACACACACACACTTGAAATCTCATGTTCATGTTAAGCTCCTATTATAACAAGAGAGGAGACGAAAACTAGAACTAGTTCAGTTCCATATGCATTTTCTGTATACGTGTATTTTACAGTACATGTATTGTATATTATGTATTACTATTATTGTACCACAGGGTGAGAGAGAATACTTCTGGAAACAAATGCGTTCATGACTTTCACATCATATCTAGCTGTGCCTCATCCACGTACATGGAAGTATCTGCACCACGATCATCAGCAGATGAACATCATCATCTCTATGATGTTGTGTTCCTCATGATTTTCTTTCCGTCTTCGTGTCCATGGCTTTAAACTGTCCTCAGATATACAGCCACATCATCTTTTTAGCTGAACAAAATGAACAATGAAGCATCAGGAGAATCGTCTTGCGCAATCGAGTGGACCCAAGTGAGTAACAAGTCGGAGTAAATCTGTAAAAAAGTATAAGTACATACATATGGCTGAATGCAATAAAGAACGAGTTAGCACTTTGATGGCACATTATCTAGTGAACGACAATGAAAACGCATATAGTGTAAAAAGCAAAGTTGTAGATCGTCATTTTTGAGGGTCACTT
>JAQIVE010000981.1:0-29023 GCA_034698285.1 Sminthurinus bimaculatus | reverse complement strand
AAATATTTTTTAACATTAATTATCTAAGTACCCTTTATATTAAATTTCTATAAATATAATAGGACCTTTGCATAAAAAAAGACA
This sequence comes from Sminthurinus bimaculatus, assembly GCA_034698285.1. Taxonomy (NCBI): domain Eukaryota; kingdom Metazoa; phylum Arthropoda; class Collembola; order Symphypleona; family Katiannidae; genus Sminthurinus; species Sminthurinus bimaculatus. The sequence continues at coordinate 28,939 of JAQIVE010000981.1, read as the reverse complement.
TATTAATAAGTTTATAATAATTGTCATTTACCACTTTACCAAATGAATTAAAGAGGTAATGTTATGAAATATTTCAAGTTATACTACAGGTATTTTTTATATAATTAAATCATTAGTTGCCATAGATTACTAGTAATAGTTTTAACTGACAATAAAAAAACTATTTTGGATATGATAAAAACATTATCCAAAAAAAATTCCCTTTTTAAGGCATTATATGGAAGAATCCCTCAGTTACCATATTTTTATGAAGATTAAGAACCATATAAGATTTATACTATTAAAAAAATCAGAATTGTATTTTAAAGCCTTATCATTAAGCTAAATATATATATTATATAGGCATAAACTTGGTTGATGGTCTCAAGATGGATTTTTGACCATTGACCCTTGACGGCATCTTCAATAGACTTCCTTTTTTTTACAATGACCCCTCATACTTGCATATATCTATAGCAGACAAAACAAAGGGACTTGCTGATTACACCTCCATTATTGAAGGTCTAGCTCGAGACAAGTCGATCAACTTTGGCTCTAATTCTCTCCACACTTCACTTTTTTTTCTCCGGCAAACAAATGAAAACTTGCGCACTCTTTACAACGCTACATAATTAGCTATCCCATGCCATTCATAATTTTCACATCAATTTTTCTTTTCTTCAATTACTACACATACTTAATATTTACTCAATCACTATTGCATAGTCATCATATTCAAATTTCTAATACTATTAGGTGGTACTATTTAACAAATTGCACACTCATTGTCCATACAAGATTCCCACCACAGCACAACTACTAGCAGCAGCCGTTTACATTAAACTCCCATTTGAATACTAATTAATGTCATAATATTTGTAGAGAACATGAATTGAATGAGTTATCGAAGCCAATCGAGGAGTACTATATAGTCGTAAAGAGATAGAAATGGTGGTGCATCACCCTAGTCCAAAATTTAAAATTAGATGGTGGATCGGAATTCAGTAATTAATTGCACTTTAACATGAACATATTCAAAAACATACAGTACATACGAACATACATATAGTACAAACATGAACTATCGAGTGTAATGTAACACAAAGGTATTTTACAAATACAAACTATATCCCTAATAACTGATAATCAACCTCTTGCAAAGACACAAAAGTACGATGGTTATTTGAAAACACATTTTTGGAGAGAAAGAGGATACAGAGAAATAAATGTAAAAGAAGTGACTTCTTTTTTTGGTGCTGATTTCAGATTTATGTAAGACTTTTATCGTTTTTTCCATTCTTTTTTCCCCTTTTGTTTTGTCTATGTTAGTTGAAAAGTGTAGACAAAATATCATAAACTTCTGGAGGGAAAAGTTGTGATACAGAAAAAAAGTCTGTATGTCTATATAATATGTACTTACTCTCGCTAAATGTGGGTAGAAATGCCAGTAAAAATCCGTTTGCTCGTGTTGAACATTTTCGCCTATCCTGTTGTCATTCTTGTTCTCACTCAGCCGTTGTCAATGTATTTGAACGCAAGTATGAGTATTGTCTTGTTACTACAAATGTCGTAATACATTTAGCTTTTGGTGGATGGTCTTCATTTAAATCTGTCCTGTACGTTTGTTTGCGCGTTCCTTTTCTGACGATGTTGTGCTAGGACCTGAAAATGTACAAAAAGAACATTGAAATATACATTATATATGAGCATGGATATACTTCGAATCCCTTCTCATTTTTTCCCCTTGTTGCTACATACATATTTCTATGTATGTATGTATCTATGTGTGTGTGTGTCTCCTGTCCAGACTACTTTTCGATTTGGGAAGTGAACAACTTCTCTTCGTCTTTATGTTCTCCCGTTGTTACATTATGTTTTGAAGGGATTTGTATAATGATGACGATGATAATAATAATGACTCTTGAGGTTGTTTTCTGTTGTCATTAGAAATGCATTGCACTCTTTCCTCCGTCGTTATGACTGTTTTGAATTTGTTACTTAAAAGGCAAAAGTAAGTTCACAATGCACAACATACCAACCAACGAACCAAACACAGCATTATAGATTTATTATATATATTATATAATAATATCGTAATGGGGCTTTAGAACTTTGGGTAATGTGTCCTCTCTTCATCAGTTCACTTATTTTCAGATGTTATTTCACTCATGCATGCATATATCTATACGTATAATATACATTTTTACAGGTATAGAAAGATATATATAAAAGGAATATGCCCCTGCATACATATATTATTTAAATTTTTGGGCAAGTCGTCTTCATGCACAAAATCAGAAGCTCTCACACATATGAGGAATACTTCTTTATAGGGTATAGGAAATTACCCTTTTTAATAATATCTTATGCTTGCGTAGATATATCTAAAACATAAAGAAAGAGATGGACTGCTGCAATACTCAATGCTGTGTGTACAGGTCATAGGCACAGTCATTTAAAGTTAAAGCTCAAGATTAACTATATAATATTAAAGAAATAAAAGTAAATTCAGAAGAAGAAAACGAAGCGTCTCTGTTTGGTGCGTAGAATTACATATTTGTACGTACTACATCTTCAAAATAATAGCAATAATAATATGTAAAGTAATTTTGTTATATAATTTATAGTCAAACTCGGCTTCATATATGCGTGCGATGAATGCATATGTTAAAACAAGAATTTTACAGACTTAGTATATAGTGAGGGAAAAGTCAAATGATGATGATAATGATGATGGTGATAGCGAGAGGGAGAATTATAATAATATATAAAATCCGTTTACAATAGGGAGAGTGAACGAGAGAAAGAAAGAGTCCTAAGGGTTGTTGATGAGAGTCTCCCCAATAAGAGATGAATTTAAGTAGAGAAATCTTGTGTAGCCGGTTTCGGTTTCCGAAAAACATTCCTCACGTATGCACAAAAACACAAGCCAATAGCATAATATACACACACACATATCATTACCAACATGTATGCGTGTGAGCTATTTATAGTGAATAATACAAAAAGTTTTTGAAAAAATGGTGATGTAACGTATATAAAACAGCGTACATATAGTACCAGTAAGAGAAAAGGACAGTAGAAAACTCCTCTGGAACATCCATTCTTTCAATTGATGTTGTATGATGGCTCAATTTGAATGTTTATTTTTTTATCTACGTATAAAGAACTAAAAATTTGGATACACCAATAAGCAAAATATTGAGAAAGAATTTGGGATTTTTATCCATTGCAAGCTATGAGTCGTTCGTGTATGTGTAATGCACTCGACTCCACAATCGTGTAACATATGTACTTGGTATAGTCATCATCATTCTCGCCGTCATGTTCCAAAAGGGCAATGCCAATGTCTGCTTAATGTCTACTCTCAAATCTACACGCAAGTTGACGCAAGTTACGTAGTTCTATATCTACTGCACTGTCCATTCACATATACATGCACAAACAAAATGTATGCAAAGTATCTCTGGAATATTAAAAGGACATATATATATTATATCTATACTATACATATTTCACAATCTTAGGGGTATTTACCCATAGATACGTTTTCATTCGTTAAGTCAGAGCTGAAAAGAGAGATGGAGAGCGAGAGAGATAGAGAGAGAGATGATGATGAGAAATGGTCAATGGTCAGCCTGATCATGTGTCGTCGTTTTGTGTGTATTGTCAAGGTGTCAAGATCTTCCTGATGGAGGAATTAACAGAGTTTGTTTTTTCCGTATGGCAAATGTATATATGTGTGTGTGAATCAATAAGTCCGCGTATATGTAGAAACATTTTTCCTTGGGTGTGCCATCGCTCTCCCTTTTTTGCCTATTTCTCCCTTCTTTCGATCTTCCCTATCATTATCATCATCTTCCTCAACTCTTCGTCTATTGACCATCGTATCATGTTAATGGAGGATTCATAAACATGAGTTTCGTTTTCATTTGTGAATTTTGGATACATACATATTACATTGATATGTATTTATCCACACATATTCGTTGAAAACATGTATTACAAATTTTTGATAAATTCATAACTTGCACTCCCACTTTATATTGTACATATTAATTTATATTTATATGCATCATATGATATAGATACATACATGTACATACTACATACAAATAAATGTGTGTGTGTGCATCAAGATGACATAAGGTTGAACTTTATCCAGTTCACTTTCCCCCTAAATTCACACATTACACTTTCTTCTTCGTCTACAAGGGAAAAATGATGCGATGAAAAGATAGGTGAAGAGTTTAATAGAGAGCTTACAACTTCAATATCTAGTTATTAAGTTGCGTATACGCGAGAACAGTGTCGTTCAATCATCAACTCAACTGAATCCAGTCAGAACAAGAAGTAGAATTTGATGAGGAATTGTATAATAAACAGATAACATGTTGGTCTTTGTGTATGCGTTGCCTCTGTTTCCAGAATGCTTAAAGGCACTCAGCTGCATCTCTTTCTCTATTCTTTCTCGCCCTATGTTGATGTTTTTTATGAGCTTCTTCTCTATATATGATATATGCAAATAATCCATGTATTATGTTCTGTAGTGATTTTGCTCTTTTGTGAATGACCTCTGCAGGAACGAGCAAGTTGTTGACGCGTCGTCCTTTGCTCTACACATTTTACCCTTTAATAAAAAATAACAATGCGTAATAGACACTTGACTTCTTTATTCAACTAGCATCGCGTAACACAGCATAGCACAACATCTGCACACACATACGTATATATACCTCTGCCTGCAGATACGTAATATAAAATTGCAATTCCACATTCGCATTTTGCAAAATTTTCCACGTTCTCTTTCGAATTTTTGAAGACCACGGAGAAACTTGGAACCCCCAACAATGAGAATAACTCTAGAAGGATAACCTCATAAAAGTAAAATTTAATTAATTTTCAATCACTCTTGTTGTTTATGATTGTAAAATATATTGTTTAACAAGATGATTTTGAATACTAAAGGAAAATTCATTGAACTCTTTGGTTCCGATCTGTGTAAAAGTTGTATTCACTCTTGTCTCGCCTATTTGTCATAATGTCAGAGATGGTATAGTATTGAGATTGGAGATTGTAGATTAATCGAAGTAAAAAGAAAAAAGTTGGATCAAATGATCATCATCGTATACCAAGCAAAACATGAACAACCTTGTAAAAAATTTGTCATTTTTCATGGGGTCATTGCCAACTCGGATCAGTCAAGTCGCAGATACATAATGAGTATGCAGATGCACACAAAACACACAGCATGCATACTTAATACATGCAAAATACTACATGCTTCCTATCATTATCATTACGACGATCCTCCTCATTCCCTCATCATCATGATATACATACTAAAGGAGTGAGCAGTGAGCAAAAGTGAGAAACAGAAAGATTCAGAGTGAGATTCGAGTTCGATGATTTACTTGAGGCAAAAATCCAGGTTTTCACCATCATTTGAGCTTACATATAAATAAGAAATAAATACACGCATACATTTGCAAAAGCTACATATATGTGTAATATGTATTATATAATTAATGCATAAAAATGTTCATCCGTGTGCTATCCTTTTAGAGAAAAAATATCTATGCAAATTCGATGGACAATCTAAGATGCGTGGTCCAGTATCAGTATCAGCGAGCAAATATACATTGGCAACAGAGAAATTACCCAGTATTAACTTATTCGTTTGCCATACTCCTTTGTACGCTAGACGTGTTGTACCACATGGAATTAAAGGAAGAAAGACAAGAACTTCCGGGGAGATCTTTACAAAGTACATGTACAAACATATATGTACTACTAAGCATTGTAGCTTGATAATGATGATGAAGATAGTCATTTAAATCCGTGGGTATGTGTAAAGGTTTACATATACACGGTATAATCCTTGTGTGAAACACAATACAGAAGACGGAGATAGAGAGAGAGAGCGATAACTAACTCTGTTTCTAAAGGTGTTAGCAGCGAATGCACTGGGGAGGTTCAAAAAATTGTAATGTATACAGGAACATCATCATGTAGAAGAACACGAAAAAGAAGACGAGAGATAGAGAGAGAATATTGTGTTGAGTTTTGCCCACAAGACTGAAGGGGATTTTACTATATACACTTCTCTTCTTTATGTCTGTCTGCCTGTCTCCCTCTCTCTCACATTTACTTACTTCACATGGGGGTCTCACTCGTATCAAACATATAAGATACACCTATACTCACCATACACTACACTACACCAGACTTAGACTCTCTCTCTCCTCTCTCTCTCTCTCTCTCGCTCTCTCTCTTTCTTGCTACAAACATCTGACCACTTGAGCAGAGTATACTTATTCACTCACTTATTAGTTGGTTTGTGAGTTTGTTCTCTCGTTTCTCTTCGTCTCCTCACCATCATAATTCTAGTCTTCGTACGGAGAAAACTAAAGAGCTTTTACTGTCCGGACTTCAGTTTTCCGTAAACCTCGGACCAGTTAGCTCTTGAACACACTGTCAAATAATATTGGCATTGACTTATACAGTAGTGACATATACAGTCTTTCTCCTCTCTCTCTCTCTCTCTCTATCTACACATACACGATTTACTTGTTGTACAATATTTTCACCCCCACGAGAAATAATATAGTACGAATACACCATATAAATACGGGCAAGACAAGACAAACTCTCACTACTTCACTGTCAGTGTTTCCCTCAGCACGTTCTACAGATACAAACACACACACACACACTCTCTCTCTTTATAATATAATACTAATAGTTCTTCCGGATTATTTTACTACAATCAAATTAAAAAAAGGAAATATATAAATATAATAATAAAAATAAATTAAAAAGTTACAAGAAACCATCATCATCCTCAAGAATTTTTACACATATAAGAGCGAGCATCCGAGAGAATTTTGCTCATTTGACTAACTCATTCTCACTTGTAAGGACTCAATTCAGCTCGCAATAAAATAAAGCAATAACAACAAAACAGACAGACAAACAAGCACACAATACATTTACTCTCGCTCGTTTTTACAAGTTTACACACCAACACCACACGTTTACACTCGAAGAAAACTCCTCTTGCAAGAAAGAACTTCTTGAATCCAACTCCAACTCTGACTGCTGCCTGCCTGCTTGTCATAGTTGACCTCCGTTGAACTTGTCTACTACTTACTATAATATTCTCTGTTCTTATACACGCCGCTTTCTTGGCAATACTCCAGCAAAATGGACCCAAAGACATTGGACCCCACTGGCCTCTATTGACCTTCACATTACCACATTATTATTACTATATTTGTGTGTCCTCATCCTACACATAATTCCCCGACAACAAAAGGAAGATTATTAAGCTAACTTATTGCAAAAAAATATTACACCATATTTTTTGCAATAACAGAATCGCGACTACAACAACAAAAATCAAAAGTTCAGTAAAAGTCCAGTCAGTCAAATGCAAATATCCAGCAAGATGACGGGCCCACCAAAGAAATTGGATCCCACTGGTCTCTACTGAGAAGACATCACCATTTGATTGTAACCTCCCATTCATATCATCTGGTCTTGGTCTTAATCTCATTCACTCAACTTTCCCAGCAAAAACAACAACAACAATAACCACATCTCTTTCAAAAATTAAAGTCAAACTGCCATACAAGTTCAAAGGAAAAGTTGACTTCTACCCCAGTCCTAAATGATAATATAATATATTAAATATTAACAATACCGAAGAAAATCCCACCTAACAAAAAATATACACATCAACCATGGAACATCCTCATTATGCAGTAATTAAGACACCGGCTCTATATCCTCATCGTCACGCTTTAAAGTAAGTCGAAATCATTTTTAAATTCATAATGTTATGTGTAACATCTAAATATAGAGCATTTAAAGTTAGATTGAAAGGATAGTGTGCTATTTTTTTACTCTCACTACTTGAGATCACAATGCACATATCGAATAGAGAAGGAAACTCACTTTCAGTACTCAAATGTGTTCTTGTTTTTCTTCAATATTTTAATATGTTGATTACAATTTTCAACAGCAGTAATAATTATTGTTATTATTATTATTATTTCTTTTTATTTCAAATTTTACTTGATATAAATACAAGCTTTTTGGGTCATTCATGCACCTTAGATTCCAGGCCGATTCCCCCTTTCCCAAGTCCCTTTACACAGTCTACCTTTTCCTCTATAATTCTATAGTGTACATATATTTTAATCATTTGAGGTTTTGCCTTGAGGAGAAAAAGTATAAGTAAAATCCTCAGTAGTAGTGGAATAGCATAATTGGCCTGTACAAAGTTGGCTACATAATATCATGAAAAATCAAGTGTTTTTGGACAAAACTCACAAGTGTCAGTTGTTTGCCGATTGCTGGTAGCTCATTAATTCTTTATGTATAAACATAAATACTAAAATCCCCCCTTCTCTTCGATAAGTAGGTGGATTCTTTACTTCTCCTGTCGATTTATTTGAAAAATACAAAATATTATTATATATTGTATAAAAATGAATCTTCTCACATCCGATTATAGTGATAGGAGCTATTGATAAGATGAGAAATTATGCGTATTTTACATTAAGCATAATATTCCAGCATATCAATACCATCATCAATATTGTGAGTATACAGTATACACGTTTTACGTTTTCCCCTTTAAATAGATGATTTCCTCCCTCGTTTACAACATTTTTTCTCTTTAAAATAATAAATGTGTGCAGAGGAGCAACATCAAAGTTGAACTTTGATATAGGATGTGGGAAAGGAGTTTTATGTTTCTACATTTTCCAAAGACATTTGTATTGTACCATTATTATATTACTCATTTTATTGAGAATACATACATATATTATTTAGTGGGGCAGAATGGAAAATGGAGTGCGGATTTTAAAATAATACCTTGTTGAGCTTTTGACTCACCTCCATTGTATTGCATCGGTTAAAATGACATAAAAACGAAGCAGAGGAAGCAGAAAAAGAAAGCGTGTATAGAAAAGGCACTTTTATACACTTGTTAAATCTAAATATCATAGTATAATGCATGAAACATTAAGTAAAATCAATAAGTAATAATAATAGACTAATATAAAACAATACATTGAATGTGTATATTTGAAATTGCAAACCTACTCTCACGTATTTACAAAATAAAACATGTTACAATACAGTATACATGTGCTAAATATTATAGTGTCATACAGGCCGACCGTCTCTAAATCGATTTAATGATTGATTTTTCTATATTATTATTATTATTATTCTTAAATTTACTTTACCTGTGTTTCACTACTAATTGTGTAAAACCAAAACACAAACGGTTGTATTTATATGCACACATGTAAGTGTGTGTACTTCGTTGCCTTCTTTTTACATGCACATACACACATAATATTCTACATTTATTATACAGAACATCACATACATCAACGTCATCATTTATCAATTCTTCGCGTTGACCTAAAATTTAAATGCAAATGGAAACGACAAACCCACCAAGTAGACAGAGACAGGGAGAGAAAGAATGCTATGGCACTTTCAAGACACACACATATAATCATATGCTTCCCTTGTGTATATAATATGTGAAGAATTGCACGTGGCTCTTACAATCATTGCCATTGTTGTAAGCGATAACTAACTAAAGAAAAAATTGCACATAGCCAGCAGATAGCTTTGCTACACCATACCATACATCTCCTTTCTTTGACTCTCTTCGTAATCCCACATGATAATAATAAGTAGGTGTATTAATCTATACGGACTAATAGAATAAGTTGATTTGGCTCGGCGCCGTGCTATTTCTCACAGCACAGCACATTGCAATTATAACACTTGATATAGTACCAATTGTTACTATGTATCTCATATAGATGCCTACATTCCAATGGAAACGACTTGTGCTAGAACTTTATCGAATGCGGATACTGTTCAAATATTGAATCATCATTGCATGTATCTCATACTTATTACAATGTTCTATTTAGATACCTTATTTCTGTTGCTTTGCCCTGAATATCTAATTCTACTTATGTAAATATTTTAATCTATACTTTCTTAGGTAAAACATAAGTAATTGTAGGCATCTTTTTATACCAATAAATAGTATAAAAATTTACACGTCTTATGTATTGCATTTCGATATTAATATTACCGATGATACATTTTTACACTTATTTAAAGTCAGTCAGCTATTCTTCCGGGTTACACCCTTTTCCGCGACCATAAGAAGTTAGGGTACCTTTTGAGCTTATTGGAGCTCAAGATATACATAAATAAAATATTATTGTTCTTATTACAACAGTTTCGTAACAGGCTGCAACATTCAGTCCTGCAATACAATTTATCAAAAACTACAAGAAGAGGAGGTCTAAAAATAATATGCCGTATAATACTATTTTCTTTAAGGCATAGACAAATATGATGCCATAACAATGTTCATTACGCTACAATCTGCATTTAATGCAGTAAAATATATATGCACGGTTTAATAGTTATTGCAGGCAGCATCGCTTGTTGTCTTATATGGCAGTTATTATTTATACATAAGTAAATGTATATTATGGGCATTATTATCAGTGGTTAGTATGTGATACGTCCTGCTTTAATTTTTGTGCATACACTGAGCAATTGAGACAAATGGGAATGAAATGCACAATATACGTACAAACTTTTATCAGCAGTGTAAAACCACGCAAACCAGAAATTAACAAAGTATTGGTCTGGTCCTTTTTTCATGCAAGTTCTATTTATTCTGGATAAGGCAAGAAAGATTCAAAAGTGTATTTATTTCTGAATTTTAAAATAGGAAATACATTCACGCAAATCACCTTTTCTCTCATTTTACATACTGGATTCGTTACGTAATTGCAAACTGATACGCGTTTACTTAATTATGCTATGGGCTTTTCGTTTTCGTCGTACTACTTTGGAACACGTGCAGAATAGAACGGGTTGACATTTTGTAATATGGATTTATTTTGGGTTTTATTTTGCTGGTCATATTCTAAGGATACTTTTTTTACACACATTTCATTAATGAATCGCATAAAAATGTTTATCAATTTGTCACGAAGGTTCATGCTGCCACGTACTGCTCTCACGTATTCTCTCACTTTATCCAACATAAAGCTGCATTTTTTTGTAATACTTGCTCTACACAAAGAATTCTCAAACTATTAAAGAGTCGTAGAAATAAGTAGATAATTAATACCAAGCAAAAATTTCATTAGATCCGTATTATAATCTGTTACACATTTAGTTTCCATGTTGACCAATAGCTTTTTCTGTCCTGGGTATACATACTGTCTGGATTTTGACATATACATATGTATTTGAACTTGGGAAATATATGTCTTTGTGTCTTGAACCCATTCTTCCATTAGCCATAGCTATATTAATGTATAATTTTGCTTCTGCTGTAAATTAATTATGACCTGATAAACATGTAATCTGGGTAATAAAATAATTTTATTACACATAAAAATTAACAAATAGAACATCTTTTGTACCTTTTGATGAATATCAGTGACATCAGCAGTGTCAAATAGACGGTATCAAGTTATCTGCCGTTTCGTTAATCTTGACTGTTTGTAATGTGAAACATTGTATACTTGCCGTCTAGTTATTTAAGACAGTATACAGTATACATTTCTTTTACGACAGTGTCTGTCTGTTCTATAGTGTCAACGCAAAACAAAATAGAAGAGAGTCTCAATCACGTCAGCTTTTACGATTACAATTTTACGATTCTTTTTATATCCAAGACACGTTCACATTCATTTAGATACATATGTATGTGACTTTGTTTACAAAGACATTGTCGTTACATGGTTATTCAACTCCTTGTTAGCCTTTTGAAGCCTTTTCGGCAAAATATCTTCATTAATTGCTCAATACGTGTGTATTTAGGTACATAACAAAGATACAATAGTATAGGCAAACTGTAGATTTATTAGCTTGTAATGTATTTATTGCGTACATTCTCTAAAATGAACCCCGAATTCATTTACACGTTCCTCAAACCGACAACTTGTATTCTTTCTTGTGTCTTTCGAGAATTTGTGGGTATAATTTTAGATTCAAGAAATTACTTGAAATACTTCTAAAATTTTAGTTTAAAATACTTAAGTTTAATTAACGGATGAAGTTTCAAATGATTAAGTAAGGCATGCCATTAATATAACATAACTAGAGCATAGATTCCTCTTACGTTCAATTGTTTACAAAAGATTGCTCACGTACACTTGTGTGTGTGTGCATTAAAAATCCTTGAATCAAAATCGAAGCAAAGAACCGCCACGAGCAGTTCATAATGGATTGCTTTTTACTCAAATGTCAAACTCACTATTATATCAGCGGCCTATGATCATTGTTATGATTAGTTTACATACGGCATGTATTACGCCGAGTGAATGATAAGCTACTTCTCATGCACATGGTGCTCATTGAAAAAGAGCTGTTTTGTAGCATGAATGAAATGAAGGAATGGTTTTGCCTTTTTATCCCTGCATATTATGTCAATGTAATAGGTTGGCTTGACTTTTAATTTCTTCCTGAGTTTATCCTTCCCTTGACCATTATTCAATGCCATTTAATTGCAACATTCACTTATTCTTCTGCGCAGTTATTATTCTCATGTTTGCCCCCTACAAGTGTTTTTTATTTTGAAATGCACCAATTTTCGAAATCTTTAAAAAATCAACACTATTTTTATAGAAGTGAGAAAATAACGTATAAGTTTCTGTTTGCAAACTGTCAAAGACATTACAGAGCTAGTGAAAAATAAAAAATTGTATTTATTCGGATACAGTGCAGTTTAGTAAGCATGTGACAGCATAAAAACAGCAGCATAAAATAATTGGACGACAAAATAGCTACTGCTGTTTTCAATTGATTTAGTGTTGTAGTTGCATGTATGATATATTTTTGTATTCTCCTTAGATGTTAACTCCTAATCACACTTTGTTAAAAATCAGTCAAGTTCAAACTGAAATCCAGAACACAATGAGAAAGAGAGGTTCAAAAGCATACTTATAATGAAAGGGTGAAATGATTTCCAGTACAGTTCTAGTTCTATTCGTTGTAAAGAAGTAAACTGCTAAACTCACAATGGTACACATTTTTACTCCAGACTGACTCTTTAATAGTGTGTAGTGCTAACGGTTATCGCGTCAAATGAAAGCAATTTTCTTTATGAAGTAACGACAAAAAAGAAAGTAAAATACTGGTTTTCTATTATAAATTCACTGTGGATCAGGAGTCGCTCGTCTATTCAGTAAATATACGATGAATATATACATGAGCTGACAAGAATGAACACAAAGTATTTTAGAAATTTAAAATTGTTTCTCATTCATTTTTTCGTTTCCGAGAAAGAAGTTTGGCAAGTTTCGAAACCATGTGCGTTACACAACTGTCTCTACATATTACAAAAATCCAGAAAAATTGTCAACGGCTTTACTACATTAATATCTATAATATAATCATACATGTGTAACCGGTGCTGGGGTTTAGCTTTCGAGACAGGGAGGGAAAATATATATATATATGTATATTGTTAGAATAAAGCATTTGTAGCATGTAATTTAGTAAAGTATGCCGATACGATTCTTTCCCGTTTAGCGATCATGATTCATGATTTAAAAAACTAGAAAACGGAAAAATTCTGGTTTTAAATGCATCCGTAGTTTAAAGGGAACAACTAAACAGAGCACACTAGATTGGTGCATAAGTTTTAAGGAAGTACATAATAAATTATCTTCCGTGTTACATAATAATATCTGAAACAGAGAATGAATGGAGGAGTGTTTTCTTGTCCGAGTTTTTTTTAACTCGTTTGCAGAAAGGAGTTTAATTAAAGTTCCATTGTCAATTATTCTATCCCCCAAGTTTTTCCTCGTGAAAACTGTATTATCACGACAAAAACTGGATGGGGAATCCATGTGTTGCCTGTATCTACTTAATAATGTAGTAGGTGAGGTAAAGGGAGTTGAAAGAAGGAAAAACAGTTTTTCTCCGTTTTTTTTCCACTTTTTCTCCAAGGAGTAAAAACGGAACATCTGCCGCACATGCTATACATAAACTTCTCTCTTTCTCTATCTCTCTCTCCCTCTCTCTGTCTCCGAGGTGGAACAAGAGACGACAAGAGGATAAGGAGAAGAAAGGGAAATTTTTTGCCAATTTTTCAATGTTGGAATAATACAGACGTACATATAGTCTCTCTACTCACATCTTCTTCACTATGGAATATAATCTGAACCAACGAAAAGTTCAAGGAAGGAGAAATGTATGACGATGTTTTGTAGGAGGAGAAAAATAAAAAGGGTTACCCTCACTCGCCGGCAAAGAAAATGAAGTAAAAACCTGTAGATAGATCAGTAGGCAGGCATACATTTCATGCGGATAGGTGTATCATTATTCACAAACACTAATATGCGCGAGTTAGTGTGTATATACATAAAAATCTATATACATTTTCTAGTTTAGTTCGTAACATGTCAACTCTCTTTCTCTATCTATGAATACCCATATACATGAAAAATTAGTTTATACTGAGCTCTTGTGACAAACATTTATCTTATGCCTATCACAGTTGAGGACGGTATGTTAGTGTACCTAGATTATTTTCTCCCACTACTTTGACGACCGTCCACGTGCGACTCATTCTTCATGTCCGCAACCCAAAAAGAAGAATAATATCTTATTTACACCCTACAGATACATATGATAATGTCTACTTTTTCTTTTTCAGTGAGAGAAAAAATTCTTTTTTTTCTGAATTCTAAATTTACTCCTTAGAATTTGTTGAGATAGAAGGAAACGAAAAAATCTCTGTATACCCTTTACTTTTCTTGATTTTTTAGACGATGGCAAAAAATGAATGTTTTAATCTTTTTTATTCCATCTAGTTTTGTGTTTCTCTTTCGTCATCTCTTATAGAATAGTCACCATAGAACAAAGCGAATGACAGATTTATAAGCATAATATATATTTTTATGTGCATTATACGAAAGCTTACAATACATTAAAAATTATAAGGATGAGCAAATTTTCATTTATCTTTCATTTTTATTATTTTCTACCTCTTTTTATAACAAATTTCAAAGCAAAAAAAAGAGTTATATAACTCGAAAATGTCTCACATCCTGTATTTTTATGAAATATGAGTCAGTTTTATCGTCAAAAATGTACTAAACTTTCAATGTTTACTTATTTTTCAAAACACGCTACTTTGTATTTGTACGTAGCAACAATAAA
The DNA here is from genome assembly GCA_034698285.1 of Sminthurinus bimaculatus. Classification (NCBI taxonomy): domain Eukaryota; kingdom Metazoa; phylum Arthropoda; class Collembola; order Symphypleona; family Katiannidae; genus Sminthurinus; species Sminthurinus bimaculatus. The sequence continues at coordinate 13,717 of JAQIVE010000981.1, read as the reverse complement.
GGTAAAAAATAAAAAATAGTACAACATGCTGTAAATAAAAGTATCCTACGACAAGACAGTTGTGCGGGGAGAAAATAAGAGGCGAGGATACTAAAAATTACCTACGCGAGGAAAGCTACAAGGATGGGTTCGGGCGACCAGGAATCAAACTTACAAAATAATAGTCATGATAATAATACGCATAATGTAATATGTTTATGTAGATTAGCTAGTAAAAGGGATGCAACGAGGCAGAGACAGGGTGAAAAAATAAAAAGCTTTTTTAAGATTAAGGAGTGAGAGAACGTTGAGGCGGATGAAAAACTGAGGATGAGAGGTGACAAAAAATGCTTAAGAAGTACATAAAATGTATATAGTTTGTATATTTGCCTCTAATCAGAAGTCTCGAGACATTTTATATCGTCTTCTCCTTCTTTGCACCGAGATGGTCCAAAACATTTGTATAATCGTATGCACGGAAACCAATGAAGCATCTTTTCTCTTTATCATTCAGAGTACACTATACCTTCCTCTTTATTCTCTCTCTCTCTTCTTTTCAATCCACTTGTTGCTTCTCACATGTAAATGTATTGGGGCATACTGATGTTGTTGCTGTAGAGCATGTGTATGCATGTTTACCCTGAGTAAACTTTATGTTTACAATGTTCATACATGTCCATACATTACATAACATTTATTGAGCTTCAATGTTCAAGCTTCTCCACTTGTCTCTTTATTTCTTCTGCTTCATTCAATTTCATTTTTGAAATTTTCAATGTCAATGCTAACATGAGCATATGCATAGCAGCTACAATAAATTTCCTTTCACTGTACTCATAAACTTAATAATAATCCTCATCATACCGAATAAATATACATGTAGAACAATTCTTCATTTTCGTCTTCCTACAACATGTAAGTACTCACTAGTTTTTTTATACCTACCGGCGGTTAAGCGTAGAACAGAACCAAATCATAATCCGCCTCTAGCTAAAAAACAAAGAAATCATAAGATGGCTGATGTTTTTTTATCCATGATAACCTATTTGTGGAAAATGAAGAAAATTAATACAGCAAGCAACGACTTGCTTAGCATATGGAAATCCAATCAAGATTGATAGATATATAGAATCGATAGATGCTTTCATATAATAATACAATATTACGTAACAAAAAGGTGGAAATGAACGGGTTCCTAATACCCTTTTATGTTTAATATACACACAAGCAAATTACCCATAAGAAACTGAATGTTCAATTTTCTTGAGACCTTTTCGGTCGTTTGTAATTATGATTTAACAACAATGATAAACATCCGTGTGTTTTTATTTCATCCGCGCATTCAATAACCTTTGAGATAGCCAGCCCACATACTATACAGGATATTTTTACTGGCACGATGAAAACCAGTGCATTCAAGTGCATTGATTGCGTTAAGTGGTTGTCGTTTTTCGAAAAAAAGATGAAAACAATGCAGAAGAAAGAAGCTGTCGAGGGACATAATATTATTGTTACTATCCAACTTCCAACTATTGAATATTGGAGTAACTTGAGACTGTGTACATAAAATACAGGAGTATAGAACAGAATAGAACGAGAATGAGGAAGTACACGAAAATCATGCATATACTTTGTACATGTGTAGGAATGAAAACTTGTATTTGTAGAGTATCTTGAATGATTTATGTACATATTTCTATGTGCTGTACCGATTCGGGATGTATAGTCTCCTTTTAATCTACAAAAATAAACTATCAGTTTCAATTTTTTTCATTTCCGAAAACTTTTGACAGACCTTCTTGTAAATATTTTGATACAGGCAACTTCTTCGTACTGCAATTATTGTAGACTATTAAAAATTTGTGCAAAATCATGGGATTTAGTTTAAAATTGCCATTCATTCTAAGCCTTTCTAATTTTAAATGAATCTGCAAATTCATTTCACAGACGAAAAGTTGTGAAAAGAACTGAGGTGACATTATGTTTACTCACCATAATGTGACACAACAAATGCAAACTATAAGACATGTAAGAGATGCCTAGTCTCTGACGTCTGCTTTTTAAATGATATAACTCTGAGATTTTTTTCATCCGCCTATTATTTCTTCATGGTTTAAGACTTGCTGCATTCAGCAGAACACTTTATTCTAAAGCAAGAGAGAACCCCTTCACTATTAATTTTAACATCGGTCAGACGTTGGCCTCGACTCACCGTTAAAGGACGATGCTCTTTTATTCCAATGCCTGGAGCCAAAAGACTAACCTACTCTTTCACACACACACAGCTGATTTGCCACTCGACTTCTCCCTCTATATCTACCTACCTCTTCGATCCTCTCTCTCTCTCATTCTACTCTCCTTGTTATCAACCTGAAAAAGCATTGCCAATGCTATATATTGCCTTTGGCTGCAATTCCTTTATCGCTATACGTGTTTTTTTTACATATACGTTTCCCAATTTGCATGTACACGGCCACCGACACTATTCCTCTTCACCTTCCCACATATATAGTGCATACACGCACACACATATTTTATTATTGTTATTATTATTGATGCAATTTGCAGCACCTCGTCTTTCACTTTTCCAATGCTGCAGTTTCAATGCATCTTGAACAAATTGGACAAGAAGAGAAGCTCTGAATAAAAACAACTCATGATTTATGTACTATGATAGTAGCACTGTAATGATTAAAATGTTGTTGTTTACCTTCTGAGCTGAGTGCAAAGGTTTGCATCCAATACGGGCATTGTTTACAATACAGATATATCAGAGTGATTTGTTTGTAAGTGAAGAAACAAGTTTTGAAAAGATAGGTTCAAAAGCTCAATAGATAAGTTTAAAGAAATATTTTCCCTTTTTATACTTTCACTATACAATAGCGTATTAAGTTTACCCCAACTTTCATCAAAAACTAGGCAACTCAATCTATGTTATCAAAACAAACACAAACAAGGAAACAACTTTCATTTCATTTATAAATATATACATGTAGTATAAACAGCATTTTTTTCTTATTCGATTCGGCTTAATTTTGACAATGACTGTCTCTATATAGGTATACACACACGACAACCTTTTATCCAGTTTTATTCAGTGTAAACGTCAATCATACACAATTTATGTTTCAAAATGTAGACACGAAAGGATAAACTTAGAAACTTGGTTTATTTAATGACAGATAATGTATCGTGCATTATACAAGTATCACCTTGTTAAAGTTAGTTTGTTGCCAGCCAAATAAGACACTACTGCAAATATCATTAATATGCATATTCATCTCTCATTTACTCGTTCCATATCTACATTTCTTTGACTACAGCGATAGCAAGGAGTAGAAGAACACGATATTATGATATCTTGTTTGAATGTACTAACAATTTCTCTTGCATGTCATGATGTCATCATAATATAGTTTGCAAAATTCCCAGCTCATATGATGAACTGTTGAACTCATTAAATACAAAAACATTTAAAAGCTTAAGAGGGGCGAGTTAGAATGAGTCAGCCTGCTGCCTGCCGTCTGCCTGCCTACCTTCAATGTCATCATTATCATTGAAGAAAAGGTTTTACACTTAAAACAGCTTCGTGAAGAAGACTACATATTATATAAAGAAAAGGGTTCAGATTTTCTTGTATTGAAAACTACCCACGGAATCTCCTGATACAAATCACGATTACAGATGCGCTGCGTACGTGTAAATAGTAGTAAATAAATATGCCACTATTTGTATACTTTGAGGAGAGGCAATGATTTGCTATTGTGTGTAAGCGTGTGTGCCATATACTATGGCATTTATTAGTTTAGACTTTGGGTGGCGCAGAATAAAGTATTGAAAAATAGGTAGACATACTTACCATTCATATTATCTACATTTTGGTGCATACATTTACATTATATGAAACCAAAGGGACCCAGAATGGATTTATAGCATATAAGAGATCATAATGATAATAATGTTTAAGAATCCCGTCCCTTTGAAAGTCCGAAGCAAGGAGTTTAACTAGTAGACTTGGATCAATAATGGAGTAATTTTCCGTAAAAAAGTGGAATTTTCCGGCAAGGTGCAACTCTCTGGAAGAACAGTTAGAATGAGAAGAAGAATCCTTTTTATAATTCTTTAAATGAGTGCAACGATTATACTTTTAATAAGATGCTTACGACATAGGGATTACTACTAAAGGAAGGAAATCCTATACACCTCATGTGTGTGATGGTGAGTGTGAGAGAAAGAGCTTCATGATTCATCGGGAAAGAAAAAAGAGAAAAGCAAAGAGTAAAGAGGAAACAGGACAAGCTTTTACTATATTATGCATTACTATATGTAATGCATAAAGTGGTATTTCCTTATTCTTTTCGAGAGAATTCGATACCGTTGTCGAACTTTCGTTTGTCCTCGTTTACCCTCTCATACCGCCGATTAACGGTTTCGTCTAAAACACCAAAATGATGAGTACAAGCTTCTCTTTTGTATACTCTACACCTCACTTATTCATTATGTCACTACAATAACACAGGGGGGAAATGTATTTTTATCTATACCTACATACTTAAAAGCCTTAAAGCTCAGTATCGCCACTATTATTATTTGAATATACATAGCTATAATATGTCATGAGCAGTCATGATTCGGAGATTTTATTTTCTCCTGAATCTTGATATCTACCACTTTCTATTGTTATTATAAGCTACAGAAATGATAATATGGTTGTAATTATTTTCATATTAGGCATTATTAAAAAATATTTCTCTATTGTAATATTTCTGACAATTATGATGGATAATGTTCTTAAAGTACTAAAATATAGGGAAATTTCTTTAAGAGAAGGTTAAGGTGTGCCAGAGGAACATCGGCCACTGACCCAATTTCTTTCCCCCCTTTTTTTTCTTCTTGAAAGCAGCAGCGTCCAACAAACGTTGTGTAATATGTATTGTGGTGGTTCACTTTAGTGTAAACAGTTAATGTCCATTATGTATTCATATTTTATACAGTCATCAATCTACCTGCCTTTCGTGTATGTATAAGTGCACACGTAACCCGTCAAAGAAATTCTTTTGGTAATTTTAATATGAACCTAGTATTATCAACACTGAATAAATCTGACCTACAAGACGTTTCCAACTACGAAATAAGCTTCTGCTGTTGTTTGAGAAACCACTTGTTGAGCTATTTCTCGATCATTTCCTCCTTTCTCGCTTTCTGTGCCTCTACCCCAAATCCTTAAAGTATCATCATCATCATCATTTTTATTCCGTCGTAATTTCATCCTATACTACTTTACAGTTACTTCGTAAACATTTAAAGTATTTCACAACTACATTCAATGCAAGAAGTGTTATGTCGTTTTGATGATATGTATTTAGTTACTAGTATTTTGAGGTTATGACGCAACAATAACAACACACATTTAACCCGAATAATACATCCCCTAGATGTATGTATAATGTCTCGGTACAAGTATGTATTGTCTATATGTAGAGAGAACTTAAAGTGAGTTTTCGTCACTGCTATTGCTGTGACTCACGAGAGTCGTGTGTAAAAATAAAATTGATACAAAATATTATTTGCATAGTATAAAACTAACCAAATTATTTTTTATTTTTATTTTACCTTAGGCGATGGAAGCAATTTGGTCGTGGCCTGGAATTCCACTCATATCCGGATCTTGCTTCCTAATCAGTTCAACTGGACGATGGCGTATGGCGGACCAACCAAAGAGCCGGAACTCCGTCAATCTTCTTCAATGAACTTCTCCGCGTTGTTGTTGTTACATTTCTTCTGATTGTAGAAGCGACAATCAATCGTGATGCTTTGCAAGACTGAAACAAAAAAAAAATCTTCTCTTCTTCATCCACAGGAAACCATAAGATCATAATATTATAAGAGCAAACAAAAAAAAACGAAATAAGCTTTGTCATGATATATAAACAGTAGTCAAATCATAAAACAACAAAACATGAGCACATACACAATACATTATAACATACTATTTTGAACACATTACACATAATTTAAACGGTTACTGGTCATTATCAAACAACTAAATGAATCAATTACTGTTAAACCCTTGAAATTTTTTGCTTACCATCTTCAATCAAAATCACATTAGAATCAAAATATAAAACACAACACTTCATTTAATCAAAATTAATTCACACATTGTTCAACCAGGTTTAAGGTTAATATCACTAGAAGTTTAGTTAACAAATAATGTAATATTAATATGTACACATAATATTCAACTTTTAAGTGAAAACACTATGCTGAACACTCCACAAAAATTGATAATATTGAAAAGTCGCTATAAGAGTCAGAAGGAGTCCTTTTGAGTTTAATTTTTTGTAATATGGGTCGTTTTTATAAAGATATTACAATCAATTAAACTCAGCCTAATCCTTCCAATGTTACCACCTCAAACTCACAAAAGTATCTATATATTTAACGATAACGAAACATAGACCACCATCCTATAGATTATTTTTTAAATAAAAAAAATAAATGTAATGTGTAGTCAGTAGTCAAAAAAAGTTTGAAGTCGTCAAACTGCCAACTATTATTATTATTATTACTATTATTTTAAAGTGTCATTTTTCCACGATGACATTATATTTTATAGTATATCATATTTAATATATTATTATGTGAGATATGGATAAAGAAAAGTTAAATTTTATTTATTTTCAATATTTTTTGAACACATTTACCACTATACCTATACATGCCAATATATATCCACTCCAAAATAATATATTTGTTATGTAATATTATGACTACAACTAGAAACTAAAAATGATATTTTTTCAAAAAAGATAAAAAGGAAGAAAGAGATGAAATTATATATTTGATACTTTTAGAATAGATCAAGATTAAAATTAGACAAATTTTATTATTTAATATTGTAAGAATACGATTAGGAATGATACAACCACACACAATTACAGATGACAGCTTTTGTTGTTCGTGTTTGTTGAAATGAATAGTTGAGATACTTAATAATAGTAATAATAGTAACAATATATACAACAACTCAACAAATGTGTTTGGTGAAAAAAGGATTCTGGACACACACAATAAATATATAATAATAATTTTAATAATGGAGGACATTGACACTTAAAAAAATTGACACAAACTATCGACCAACACAAAAATTGTGATGCGAGTGCAAACTGCAAAACAATTTTTTCTTTGCAAAATCAAGACCGCGCCGTTTCCTTTCAATGTTTGATTGTTTTTTTCTCGGAGAAAATTAACTTTCACTCATGTTTTATATTAAGTAAAAAAATTAATGAAAAAAATCAACTTGAGTGATGTGTGAGCTTGAGTTTTACGTGCATGTGTGAGATTTAAAAAGCTTAAATTGACAGTCTGGTACAATTATAACATACTATTTTCTATAACGATTCGTAACAACGGTAATGGATGAATGTTGAAAGTAGATACGGAGCGGTACTATTTTTATATTATATAAACTAATGTTATACTTTTATAGAAACATAATATTTATTGTAGACTTAGGTGACAAAGACAATTAGATTAAATAGATTTGTAGTGAATAGTCTTATAGTGTTAAATATATTTTAAGTACACACTGTATGCTTACATTACAAGCAAAAATGTAAGTAAGTATACGCAACAACATTATTTTTATGATTGACATGAGGACAGATGCTTAACATGTAAAATGACTAATGAACAAGTTGAAGTTCTGAGTAAAACAAGAAAATATTGTATAAAAAATATCACCTTATATATTGAAAAGTGAAAATTCTCCTTATTGAATGCTGTTTTCTTTCCATTTAATGCTTAAACCTTTACACTAAAAGGTATTTCATACACTATACATATACATATTATATACATACAGTCAGCATAAATACACACCTTTCCCTTTTCCATGGACTGTACTGTACTATTATTATTGTTATTAGGTATTTGTATCTATCCTTATCCTTACAAGTTCTTTGAGGAGAATAAATTCTAAATTATATATATGTACATATATGTATGCATACGATAAATACAGGGAGTAACTTACCCTCGATTAAAGAAAACGTTTACGTAGCAACATGCAGACGCAAACTCTTTCTATATATTATAATACACGAGGGTAAATGAAAGAAATGTACATGATGTGCGACTCTCATTCTATACACACAGCACATTCACTTTCACTGGACTTTTAGAAAAACAGTAGTCATTCATTTGACATTTTTTTTACCACAATCTAGACTAAATTACTATTATTTATTTCATAACATTATTATTTTTCTCCGGGGTCAAATTACCTTCGAGGAATAGAGTTTAAAAGCCCGTAAAGTATTTATTATTATGTAATAATTTCCATTGCTGTAACATTGTACTTGAGCTTGTTCAACTGCAAATGATACACTTTATACGAACTTATTATTAATAATTAAACATGCTATGCTCATTATTTTGAGTTTGTGAAAAATAGTATTAACGCTACTACTATATACTATTACATTTTCCTTAGAATTATTCGCTCGTCTTTCATTCGTTTTCATTTGATTTTTTTATGTGTAATAAAACGACAGGGCTTACACCATACAAATAAACACTTGCTTGACATTGAGATTCCAATGTGAGAACATAATATAGTAAACATACTTTTTTATATGGAGAAAAAAAATGAAATTTGACCAATGTTCTTGGATATACCATATCGTAACATAATATTAGATACATTATTTTTATGTATTATTTGGCAATTATCACTTCTGATAGTGAAATTGTATTTGTTTTACACTTGACAATTTATTCACAATTTACCAGTAAATTGTAAATTGAACTACGTATTCAACACAAATACATGATATGTTACTATTAAAAAATTGAGAAAATTACTATGTATGCAAGAATGGAAAATGTCTTGTCACCTTGTATAAGAAGAACATCAAGAAATACGATAATATGCTTATTTAATAATATTTAAATGATAATATGGAAGTATATGTAGCAGTAGTGTAAGTAGAACCAAGAAATTATGTCATAAAAAAGAAAGATTTATTTTTTACCAAGATGCTATATATATTATATTATTACACATGATTTTGCTACACAAATATAATGATTATAAATTATATTATATACCTTATTACTACATTTATTTATTGTTTGTTATAAAACATGAAAATGCCTATCATGTATAGTTGAATATGTGCTGTCAAACACATGTGAAACAAAGAAAAACATATATATGAGTCCAGTGAAAGATTTTACAACTTTTTAACTATAAATAAATACAGTTTATCATCAAATAAAATACTACCACGGTGTCTGATTGCCAATCGATTTATTGATTGAAAGAATTCATACTTTCAACAAAAGACAGTATCTATATTTATAGTTACATATGCAGCTTTTAGCTTTTGGATTTTAGTTCATGCGTCATCTTCATTTCTTAACGACACATTTTGTCTTCATCGTCCATCGTCTATGGTTACATAGAGGAGCTATAATATGATATATGCTATAGTAACCTGTATTATAGTATTATTATATATGACTATCAATGTCAAATAGTCGAATAGGAGGCATATATGTATACTGTTCATCATAAACGGAGTCATTCCCATTAATAAGTTATGGAACTAAAACGGTGGTAATAAATGTATGTGTTGTACAATTAACAATTAACAATCGACACCAAGATGGTGATAGAAGAAAAGCAGGTCAGGTCATGTGCAAAGTATTATTATTAGTATTATGAAGCATCGATTAACGAAATAGTATATTATATGGATAACATTATGTTGTGTGTAGCATTGACATGACGGTTGTTGAGATATTTGACGATTGCCGATACGACACAGAGGGCCGGTGAAGCAAAAAAGTCAGAGAGCTTCAATAACTGGCTATATAATGAACTATAAAAGATAAATATATAGAATCGGGATCGATACAAAATATGCGTGAGAAAAGGAAACCAGAGACTGTACGGAGTTTGGATGTGATTTTTAATGCAAAAAACGTTATTAAAATACATATATACATACACTCCATTTAGTCATGGACAAACGACAAAAACATTCTTAAATTATACACGAGACTGTCATAATTTCTCAAGTTGATGCCGGCTCTTAAAAATTACGACTGACTAACGATAATTGTGTGTAATAATTAGCCTCATGTTGAAGTGAAATGTGTTTAATTGAAACGGCATTTTTGACACTTTATTTTGAAATTAGACATGAAACTCGACAACTTCGACGCAATACATAATAATGCTCATTCGGCCGGAGGTCCACAGCATAACTCTGCGTATGACCCAGCAGTCCAACCACTCGTCAAGACACAATATATGCCGAATTCCAGTACAATACATGCAGCAATTTCCCATAGAAATACCATTTGCCAGCTGTTTTGACCTCTGTAGTTCAAACGGGCAAAACTTCCTGACATTCGGAAAATACACTTCATTTTGAATAAATTTTCGGACTGCTTTGTGCATGTTTAGCTTATGGAAATGTCATATTTACTATTGCAAATAAAGAAAAGCGTTCTTTCATTAGAATTTTGCACATTTTCCCCAGCGTTTTTAGTTCATATTTCATGTCCTTCCCCTTTATGTACACCGTAAATGTGTAAGATGTGAGTGTACTTACTACTTACTGTAGTTCAGTATTGCTACAGTAGTAATGAGCATAAAATAAAATATTAGGTAACTAGTCGCTGAGAACGATTAAAGTCCCTATATGCGTAAATTGACTCCGAGTTATTGCACTCTCATAAGCAAGTACATATGTAAGTAGTAAGTACCTATGCAGATACATTGCGCGTGACAAAATTGAAATTTTATCTTTTTCCTTTATTTCTTTTGCTATTTCCTATAAAAGTACTCTACGTCTTGTTCAAGAATATAAATAGTAGTTTTTAATATTCCCCATAATTTATATAATAATTCGATATATTCGATAGGATTCTCCCTCTCGTTAACTACTTTGTTAGAAACAGATGCGGCGGCGAAAGGAGATTATATACATGAATATTTTCAATATGCGTCACTCACCACAAATCCTTTCGTGTCCATATAATACAATGTACTGAAGCTAATGATCTTTCTTTCTTGAGAATCCCGGATAAAAATATACCATCTCAAGCCTCTGTATGTGTATGCCTCACTGCATACGCATACACATACTTAGGATACACGAGTTTTCGTATGTCGTAAGTGCAGTGTAACGATAATAATTATTTGTATGGTATTAAAATGAGTGGCAGGGCGATTGCAGAAACACACGCCTGAGCAAAAATGTTCTTGTATCAGTAATCACTTATCAGGAAGGAGAGCGATTTGGGCTTTCCCCGTTTTTTTATTTTACTGGCAAAGCATCCATCGCATAGAAAAGTCTAGTTTAAGAAATAATCTATTTCATTCACCATATGCATATTACACATACTATACTTCATCCATTTGCTAGCAAATTAATTAAGCAAACACAATCTGAGCGCTTGTTTTCTGCACCTTTGGTTTTAAAAGTATATGTAGCTTGTGACTTGTGGTACTCTGAGCTATTTGCAGTTGTATTTGGGCGATAAATCGATAATCTATTGTTTGCGCGATACAGGCATGTTATGTTACAAAACGCCGATAAAGGCGGAAACGATTCTATTACATAATGTAAATAAGCGTGAGAAGGTGTGTAATGTGCCATGTATCATACATTCGTACATAAATAACGGGGGTGCCAAAAACTAATAAATACGTTTGCGTAGTATATGTATGTATAAAATAGTAAATCGTAGGGTTGTAAAAGCCTTTTATTTTTATTTTCTACCTCCGTTAATAGTCTTTTGTGTCTTTTTACATGAAGAAAAATCTCCAAGTTCATTCACTTTTCAGCATGTGTGATATTTTTTGCCCTCATTTTTATTTGGGCCCATTTATCATTTATTGCACTGCATACATACAAACAGTATGTGTAAATAAGCAAACACAAGAACAATGTAATCTATCCAGACCACCTCGATATTAAAGTTTAATTTGATCTTTTTACTTTTTTTCTCACCATATATGGCAAGAATTATGCGGTTATAACTAGATAATTCAAAGTATTTTATGAAAAGAAGTTCGCGAGCCAAATACTACTGTATTTTATTTTTATTCAAACAGCAAGTATTCACTTTAAATTCGATATCGTGTTCCATATAAAAACACTCGAGTAGCTTTAATCAAATAAAATAACATGGTAGATATTTACAACAATTTTGTCAATTTTAAGATATTAATACATATGTATAATAGAATGCTTACAATTAGGTACAATATTAAAGTATTAAAATGTCAATATTTGCCCAATAGTTCCCAATACCAAAACCACTTATTTACCTACGTAATAACTAAGTATGCTAACCAAAACCTAAAAATTTATGAATATGTCCCCCATTTCAACCTTTCACCACCCGAAAAAAGATGTTAAAGTAAGTTTAAGTGTACTGAATTGCACAAGAATGTTAACTGAATTTTAAATGACTATTTAATACGTACAATATATGACTAGGTTAAATTGGCACTAATACATAGTTTAAATCATACAATTATGGTATGTGTGAGTTTCATCAGTTATTGGCATGTCACTTTCTGCTGTCTGTCCTTTTTGATAGAACAATTCTCCTGAAAAATTGCTATAGAAAATTCCGAATCGGTTCACAAACACTTCAAGAGAAAAATCTTATTCTAAATTCTAGATCTATTATCCATACACACGTCGAAGACAGCAAAAAAACCAGGGCCCTAATGTCAAAAACGTTAGAGCTTGACATGTTTACGTTCGTGTTTTCAAGTCTACTTGGTGTTCGGTCGTCCATTGTTCATACATGTATATGTATAATAATTATTATTGAATCTTCTTTTGTCATAACATACTCATAAACCTGCAGCAACGCCTAGAACATAACAATAAAATAAAATAAAGACGACCCAAGATTCTCTCAGTTCAATCGAATTCAGTTCCGAGTTCCAGTCCCAAATTTGTAGTCAGACAGTTGTATACAGTGTAAGTACAGTTATGGCTGTAAAGTGTGACCACATCAAAAATCACAATACATCTATCTACATACACTTAAATATTTATTAGCTACAAGCTACAGACAACAATACAACGCAATACACGTTACAAATATGTACAATGTACTCCTGCTCAGTCTAAAATGTTAAAGTACATATCTACATATATTACGTATAATAGGTTTTTTATATGAACTATTTGTAATAAGCTCACAGAACTAACTATCAGTCAAACGTATATTATTATTATTATTGTCCAGCTTTATATTTTATATGTTGCGTATATATGTTATGTATGCACATATTTCCAGCACAGACTTGACGGGTAGAAGAATTTTTTTTCCCTTCCATTCTTGTTATTCATTATTGTTGTCTTGTACATACATACATACATAGATACACAAGTACCAATACAATACAAGCATCGTGTCTAGCTTTTCCTCATCTCCTGCCTGTTCCTGGTTGGACTTGGACTTGGAGGGGAGATGAAGATGAAAACTATTTTATTATTCAAATTCTGGACGCATCCTCTCATTCTACTTTACATAAAATTTACATACAAACACATATGGACACATTTAAAGATTTTATATAAACTAAATCCTACAGGACTCACTCAGGCACAAACATATATGAGTCGTGTTAACGAAGAGCGATTGCCGACTTTGACGTCAAGGATCTCGTCAGCGGAACAGAAAACGCATA
>JAQIVE010000980.1:0-29029 GCA_034698285.1 Sminthurinus bimaculatus | reverse complement strand
GGGGCGGCTGCGGCGGGTAGTGCGAACGGAGAAATCTCTAAGCTTTTCGCATAAGCCTTGAAACATTTTCATCGTAATCCTTGTCATCCAAATGGTGTCATCATCTATCAAACGATTGTATTCGTCCTTCTCTCTGTCTCCTTTCTCCATTCTCTTTCTTTGACAGCTTCACAGATTTACACTGGAGGCAAAAATATATTTTATGAAAATTCAAATCTCCAGATAATAAATACAGGCGGCTTTCTCTCCTTCTTCCTTCTCTTCTCTTTTCCTTTTGGCTTTCTCTGTCTCTCAACTCAACAAGAGACAGGCAGTATGTACACAAAAGAGAGAAGTGATGTGTGCGTATGTGTGTGTGCGTGTGTGTAGTGAAGAAAGTCCTAATAAAAATAGATTTCATGAAGAAGAAGCTCCAAGCCAAATTTGTGAGAAAAAAGGGAGTCTACAGAGCACATATGTATATTGTATGTCTACCTATACATAAGTGGCACGAACAAAATTGCAAACATGATAGACTGGGACGAAAGAAAGAGAGAGAGAAAGAAATATCTGGAGAGATGTGTGTGTGTGTGTGACTGTCTGCATGCAGAATAGTTTTACATTTAAATTTTTTAATATGAAAAAAAGAACGTCTGTTGGTTAGATTTGAATTCCGCTTCCTCCTTTATTTCATTCTTTGACAGACGGCTGGCTCGCTGGCTGCTTGGCTGGAGGAAGAAGAAGAATCTGCATAAAAGTGAGAGTAGCACTGCGAACTGAACGGGGATCCAATTAAATGTGTAATATTGTATTTTTAGGCGTGTAGCTCGAAAGTTGGTCCGTTTCTCTGTTATTAGCGACCACGTTTTCATCATCCCTTTCCGGCCTCCTTTCCCAGCAGCAGTTATTTAATTTCCTCGGAAATATCTAGAAAAAAAAAGTTGGGGAATCTCTCACGAGACGGCGAGAATGCAAAAGTTTCACTTGTTGTAATTATAGAAATGGATGGACGGGCTAAAGAGTCAATGTGCAAATGCATCCAATAAGTTGCCACACACATACACACGAATTCTTCTAATTAATAACGAAATGAAAAGTGGAAAGTATAATATATGTATACGCAAGGAAGGGTGAAAGCTGGCTGCTCAAAGCGGAAGAAATCTCAACATTTTTAAATTTATCGTTTCTTCTCCACGCTAATTTTGTAAATGTAACCAAGACAAAAGACAGGCAAAGGCGGCAATGGGGATCAACCACATTTGTTGTACAACATTCCTGTCAAATTTGAAAAAGAGTGTGCGTAAAGTGTATGTTACTATAGAGACCAAGACCACCCGGTCTTAAAAGAATGTATGTAAATACATATACGGAGAGGAGTGAGAAATTCGAAATGGAGTTTGGGTTGGTTGGCGGAAGTCATGTAGATATATTGTGTATAGACCTTGTCGGTTGTGGGTTTCGCTTATTGGGGTCGGAGGATCTCTTTCGATTTCCTGTAATGTTTTTGTGGCAAAGGAGGGTGAAAGACGCCGTGACACTTTCGGTTTAATATGCGAGGGTCGCATGTATGTAGATTATATGCGTAAACATGGATGGATGTACGTACGTACGTACATATTTAGGAAGGTGGTCTGGTGACCACCATCATGATCGAAATAACTAAATACATGCATACACTAGAACGGCACCATCTTGTTGTTGCTACGTCCGTCCCGCCGCATATTAATATTTATTTTGATAGTACGTCACAGTTGGGTAAGCGGGAGGGAGGAGGACGAGAACGAGAGAGAGAGAAGAGGAGATGGAGGAGCAAGATTCATTTTTCATGATTTACTCTTCGGAACAGGAAAACGTCAACATGTGTTCACCACTAAATGTTTTATCGTTTGACTCGGAAATTTTGCCTGTAGCATAATATTCAACGTACACAATACATGTAGGGGTCGGCATATATATATATATATATGCTGACTTCAATACATAGTATCGAGCTCAATATATTATTGACTAACAATATCATTGTACATTGTCCTGTATTGTGTATGGTATGTTGAATGGCTCACTACTTTTTCAATCATTTGAAAAGTATGTACAAAAAAAATTCGGTGCTTTCCCAAGTTTTGAAATTAAATATCATTGTCATTCATATATATATTGAATAGTTTGTAACACACAACTCAATACGAACTTTGTAACGACCACTATTTATTTTGGAGCTATTTGCTCGCTCGCTCGCTTCTTCGTTTGCAACTAAACATGTATAATAAAAGTGGCAGTCGTGGTTATGTCACGACATGGGAAACAAGAGGACCTCATTTGTTTCCTGCCCTGTCCCTCCCATTTAATTTCATTCTCTTCATTTTTTTTATCGGCATGGAGTCGAAGCGACGAGGTGGAGGAATCGGTAAAAGTATCTGGAGTCTGTTTGTAGTTCCTTTCTCATACCGCTTTTAGTCTCGCCCACCTTGTTTTTCCACGATGCAAACATGAAAAATAAAATATAGAGAAGGAATAGCAGATACATTCGTGTGTGTTTAAAGTTGTTTTGCTGCGTAGTAAATAGTCAGCGCATCATGCAGGCAGGCAGACAGACCTGTGGCAAATCCCCTTCTACCTATTTAATTAGTATGGATTTTTGAGTGGAAAAATATCTAATAAACGATGCAAAATACATATGAGTAAATAAATGTGCGTGTATGTGTGAGAGAGTACGTACGTACGAGAGTACACAAAATATACATGGATAAGAGATTAGGAAGGAGAATGTAGCTTTGAAAGGCGACCAGTTGTTAAAGGACTTAAGATGCTATCAAAAGGACTGTATTTTACATGAACTTTGTTGCTCATGCACTCTGCTCCCATCTTCTTCTTGTTGTTGTGTTCTTTCCTCTGCCATCTCGTCTCGTCTCTGCCCAAGAAGGGATTTACGCATTAACTTTGTTTCCCTACAAAGTTTATCTTTTTTGGCTTGTAATGTTTGTCTAAATAAAAAATCTAGTAGACGTTCTCCTTCTTAAAATATTTACTTGTTTTACTCTTGCTCTCCAAGTCTGTGGATGAACCCTGCTGTTGTTTCTCTCTCTGTTTTCCACGTCCATTGAACACTTTGTACTGTCTGTATCTCTGTGTGTATGTAGACGCTTAGGACGACTCTTATTTATATTCTGCTTGTTCTCCCTCCCTCTCTTTGCCGCTCTTTGAAGACGTCAAGTGGCAGAAATAAGAAAAATATTAGATTGAGTGTTAGAGCCAAGGAGCTGGATGGATGGATGGATGGATGGATAGACGGATGGATGAATGTATTGGCAATCATGATGGAAAATATGTTTTTGAACATGCTGTGCGGAGTAAAGGAGGAGGAGAAACTTCAAAAAAGGTTTGCATACATTACGGGCGAGAGAGAAAGAGAAGGCGAGTGAATGTACGTACTCATTCTTCTTCTTCTTCTTTTCCTTTTCTTTTCGAGAGGAGAGAAAATAAATTCGGAGCATCTTAGGATGGAGAGAGAGAGAGAGAGAGAGAGAGAGAGAGCAGAGGCTATCACTGTCTTGGATGCTCTGCTTCCTCTTCTTGTTCCGCTGCCTCGTCAAGTTGGTCGAGTTGTGTGCTCACCATATACACACACTACATTCAAATGCATACAGACTTGCTCTCATGCACTTTCCACAATCCACAGTCAGCCAACCTCCTTCAAAAACAGTATCGATAGAGGAGAGACGGGATGAAGCAGCATCATCTCCTCTTTATACACTGTTTTTGATGTCTGCTTCTCTCTCCTTCCCCTTTCTCTCATAGTTAGATAGATGTGGAACGAGAGAAAGGCTCTTTCCATATCGACAAATCCATAGAATTGAGCAGAAAGGGAGACAGCAGAGAATATGAGAACCCAGCACTCTCTCCGCTCTATGAAAGATAATCGGATTGAGTATTGCTCTTTGCTATGGACTCGGTAAGTTCATATTTACAATGGTTTTCCGATCCCACTTCTCTTTTTTATATATAATGTATATATTTGTTCGACAGAACAAGAAGAAGAAGAAGAGGAAAAAGAATTGTGTTGCCAGCATCAGAGATCTGCCTGCTTTAGCACTCTTTTTCTCTTCTCCATCCTTTTCATCCTCTCGATTCCTTGCATCGTGCCAGTCTTATAACTATCTTATGTTGGTATACACGTTGGCTGCGTTTGCGAGTCTAAGTGGCCACTTGTACATGTGAGCTGAGGTCTCAGCACAACCACCATCTTACCATCTTACCCATCTCCCTCATCATTATCATCATCTCCAAGAATCGAACAAAATCATACTGGACCTTTAAAGTCGTTGATGGTCACTCACTCACTCACTCGCTCTCTTCCTCTTTCTCTCTTCTTCAATCCTCTCCTTGAAAAATGTTATTGATTTTTCCACCATACGCACGTCACGTAGCCCATATGAAAGTTGTTTCACCAAAGGGAGAAAGCAGAGTGAAGCAGATATAAGTACATTGCTGTGACATAGTTGGCCTTCCTTTTGATACATACATATACGTGTGTGTTACGTGTATAGAGGGGGAAGGCTGTGGAAAAAGAAATACATTTATAAACGTGGAGATGAAAGGAGAGGAAGATGGACACCATAAAGCATTATCTTCTACATTCTATATGTAGTCAAAGAGACTCGACTCGTCACTTACGATCACGTTGCAGTGGCTGACAATGGAGAAAGTGCCGGCCCTTGATTCCTCCACCGTGTGTATTCGTATGACTAGTTACATACAAAGTTGATCTTCTCTCTCCTTCACGGCGAGTCCCTGGGAGGGTGATAGATTCGAATTCGATATTGTCGGCATTATACCAAGACAAATGAAATTCAACGTTTCTCTTAAAATCCCTTCAATTTCCATCATTCATTCCTTCATTCATTCATTCATTCGTTCAAGTATTCAGTCGTCTAAAAAATCCCCCTTTTCTAAAAGATTCCTACATTTATTTGTTGTTGCTAATGATTGATTACACGGTTGCAATTTGGTGAAATTTGACAGTTTGAAATAAAAAAGATCTTATTGTAGAGCCTTTAACGGATTTTTTTTATTTAACTCGAGCTTGTCTTGTTCCACATTCTGACTCGAGTTCCAGTTCCAAATGAATTAAATTGTTTGTAATTTTGGAGCTGATTTGGCCCAAATTCCTCATCTAACGTCTTGTGCCTAGAAATAGAATATACAAAATTTGGGACTTGTTTGTATGTAATTTGCGAGAAGGACTCGTGTCTTGAGTATAGAGTTGCTGAAAATGCAATACACACATGCTTCTATATACATATTTATTACATATGAAGGGACAGAATAGAAGAAATATCAATATAATATAAACACTTGTGTGTTGACTGCCTTATTGAATTAAGGGGAATGGAGTCGCCTTGGAAATATTATTGGACAGGATGAATGAAGGAATCGGAGGATGATTTGATTTCCACTCAAGTTTCATGGGCTTCATGTCACAATATATATTTATGGGAAAGGAGAGCAGAGTTAGAAATGCAAATTGAATAAGAGAACAAAGACCTTTTGTGTCCTCGCAACTAAATGTTCTCCTTCCGGATTAAGTGAGTGAGCAAATATAAACATGAGCGGGAGAGAGAGAGAGAGAGAGAGAGGAGGCAAATGAGTAAATAGTCAACAGGGCTTCCACATAATACTGAGTCAACAAGGTTTTACACGCCAATAACATATGCCGCCGCCTCTATCATCCATACAATATATCATCTACATACACTCTACACAAAGGACTTTCCAGATTTCTCTTTGTTGGCTTTCCACTTCCTCTCTCTCTCTCGCTCTCTCTCTTTATTTTTATTAGCATTGTTTGGTTTTAGCCTTACATGCATGGAATCCAACTGCAAACTGCCAGCTCATAAAATTAAGCAAGAAGAAAGGAGCAGCAAACGAATGGGAAAACAAGTTTATCTCAATATCATATCAAATCAAGGGAGACTTATTTTTCCTTGTTTGTCTAGTCAAATTTACAATGTCGGCCCGGTGCATCCATGTGAAATCATTTCAATATTTAATTAAATTAATATGCTGATCACGTCAAGTCTTTTTCCTTATAGACTTCATTTCTTCACTCTAATTCTCTGCATTCTTCTCCTTCTCTACAGCTGTAAGCTTGGATACGTGGAAGGCTGAAAAAAGCTCTACATTTTTATATTTAAATGTTTAGATGCTCTTTTTTCTCATTGTATTGGCAAGTTTCGTCTTGGAGACTAATTTTGTCATAGAAACAATAACAATTTTTTCCAGCTTCATTTCCCCGCATTTTCAAGAGCGACAATGTCTGCTAGAAACCGCGGTTGCCTTTTAGACGAGATTTCTGACCTCCTTGACATTCCAACCCGGTTGTTCTTGACTATCGGGGTCCCTCACCTTTCTGTTATTTTGGTAACTTTGGTTAGGGTTAGTTCAAGCCTGCTCTCGTTCTTGTCTTTCAGTATCAAAGACTCTTGATTCTGTTTCTGCCCATGATGATTGTCGCTTTCTCCTCATTTATCACGGGCCTTATGGTCCACTGAGCTTGAATCAATTGTCAAAGTTGATTCATTCCCTCACCCACTCGTATCCACTGTTCCATTCTGTCTCGTGGTCCTGATGCTCTGCTTGATTCTTGATTCCGCCGGAAATGGTTAATACCCTCCATTTTCCAAGTTGATACGCAAACAAAAGCAAATGGAATATATTTAATGTTAAGGCCAAATTACAAAGACGGGGACGACAATGACAATCCCATCAGCGCTCTCACCTTCTGTAAGTCTTTTCCCACAATCATTCCAAATCTTTGCTCAAATTTTAATTTTGTCCATGAAAGTATCCTAGACTCGTATATAATGCGTAGTATTATTAGAAATTTTTGATTAATTATTTTCCTGGTTCATTTGTGACCAACTTTACTCAATACTGGAATTTTCGTCCTGGGTTCTCATTATTTTATGTCTAAAGTAAGCCTTTAAAGAAGAAGAAGAATCTTGCAGAATCTCTTTCTCTCTCTCTCTCTCTCTCCGACAATCTCAGGAGATGTGGGATAACAATGTTCTTGATTTTCCTCCTTTGTAGCTGCCAATGTTTCTTCTTTCTTTTAGTCAGTAATTTATTCGACCTCGAACCTCCATCCATACAATACAATGGAATGGAAAATAGAATAGATAGGAAGTTGAGTGAAGCGGAGAAGGAGTTGTGTGTGCTCTTTGTGTGTGCACTCTCAGGAATATCACGTTAAATAAATAAATGAAATGAAATTCAAGTGAATTGATGGGTGGATAATGGGGAAGAAGTTGCTGCTGCTGCTGCTTAGATTAATCTATCTGTGTGTTCTTACTTATGTATGTGTCTTAGACATTGTTTAATGAGAGTCGGGTGGATGTTGATTTATGTTGGCCCTAGTTGTATCCGATTTTGTCAAGTGGTGAAGTAAATGTAGGCGCTCATTAGGCAGAAATAGATACATAGATAGATAGACAAAGAACAAGAGAAAGAGAGAGAGAGAGGTAGAGAGATTATAGTTGAAGAGTTTTAGAGAACTATGTCAAATAAGGAACAAGTGTAGTATTATAAGATATAGATTATAATGGATGGATGTACATATGTTTATACAGAATTATCTAAGGAGAAGAATCGTCTTTATAGTGGAAAGTTGCTTGAAAATTAAGAGTTTAATGGTTTTAATTAATTCTCTCATTTATCATGAGTTTGACAGTTTTATGGAAAAGCATCAAAAGGAGAGATTTCTTGAGACAAGAGGGCAAAAAAAGAAAGGAGGTTTCTTACTTTGCTACTACTTGACTATAATATACGTTCGTATTACACACATACATACATACATACATAGTTAGTCAAGTTTGAGTTGTTGTGCATGGATCCAATGCCAATGTATCATCCCTTCACTCACTCACTCCAGCTCCTCACCATTAGTTATTTTATTGCAGAGGATGGAGAGTCAAAGTTGATACACTGTCTCGCACACCAACTTTTCCAAAAGAAGGATTCAATCGAGACAAATAAATGATTTGTTCCGTTTCAGAGTCGCCGAGAAAGGCAGAGAGAGAAAGAGAGATGTAAACAAATGTACTAGGAAAGAGAGAGAGAGAGAGAGAGAGAGAGAGAGAGAGAGAGAGAGGCATGTGAATCCTGTAGAAGTCTCTTGGTTAAGAGGGGAAACTTTTTGGTGGCTAATAAGATGACTGGAGGGTTTTATTGGCGTTAAGTGAGCAAATTTATGGTACGTCTCAACTCCCTGGGCGAACATATTATTTTCATGTATAACCCTTGTTGTGACGACTCCATCGCGATTCTCCAGGCAGTGCATCTGTCTGCCTCGCTCTCTTTATATCTCTGTCAGCCGGCCTATCTCATGCCGAGTATGTTTTATGTACTTTCCATATATCTTTGGACTTGCCACTATTACCACCAGCAGTAACAGCAGCACGGCACTTTCCTGCCTGGTCCACGCGAGCAAATAAGGGAGGGTTCGGCAACCAATTAAAGGATCCACCATGCACTCACCCTGCTCAATATTATATAGATAAGGAGATCGTTGGTCCAGTAGTGACCTCCAGAGCTCCATACAGACAGCAGTGGGTCATTACCTCATCTGTATGTTCAACGTATGTACAAGATATTTTAGGGCATATCGACCCATTTTCATTTCCTTTCATACTGTAGAGGTGAAGCAAATCAGGCGAGAGAGCAACTCCAACAAACTTTATTCCTTCTATTCTATCGGTGCAGTATAACTATGTGTAAGCATACATAAGTTTTATACAAGTTGCCCAAGAAGTTGGGGGCTCAAGGAAAAGCCAACTCTGGAATGTATTAAATATGTAAACTTTGACTTTTCTCTCTCCCTCTCTCTTCCCTGTTCCCCTTTCTCCACGTTTGCTGTGCGTGTGTATGATATGATAGTGGGTGGTGTGTGTATAAAGTGTGTGATTATTACTATTATTATTGCTATTATTGGTGTTTCAGACTTTGTTTAATAGATTCGTCCTCCCTCCCTCCCTCACCAAGAGTAATGGTGATAGTTAATGCTCCTGTCTCTATTACACGCCTTCTCTCTCTCTCTCTCTCTGTGTGTAACTATGCTCTTCTTTCTTTCCTCCTCCTCCTTTTTCTGCACTTAATATTATAGCGGGGTTGAGAGTGAGTCTTCGAATCTGTGTGCAAATGGGCCGAGAATTCATTGGAAACGTCGCTTATTACTTTTGTCTCTTTTCTCTCTGTCCTAGTGAATTTTGTTAGGGATTTTCCTCATGGAAAACTTGAGGCCGAAATGGAAGACTGAAATAACGTAATTTCATTCCCTTTTCTTCTTTACTCTCCTTGGTCTTGTCTCCCTTTATTAGCACCGACGAAATTGAACATTCCACTTGGATTCTCAAAGCAGAGAATTTATTTAAAACTGTCTAGAATTTAGATTATTTTCCGTGGATGAGTCGAGTTGATTCTGTAGAAAAGTTTTTAAGTATTTGGCTCTTATTATTATTTCATTTCATTTCATCTTCTCCGCCTTTGACCGTCTGCAATAAAACTTGTAAAGATTTCTAAAGGTTCGTCCCTTATCTCTATCACCATTATAATTATTACTGTTTGATATTAGAGGAGGAGGACGAGAAACCTGTTACTCTTCTCTCTTCTCCCCTGATGGCCGGGCCCCTTTCTGCGTGCGTATATTCTGCTAGCTCACATATCAGTAATAATAAACCGCATACACAGGAGGCCATTTCAAAGGAAGAAGAAAGTCTTCATTAGAGAGGGAAAGCAGGGCTTTCATAATTTCCCTCCACCTTTTATGACTCTTTATCTTTATCATTAAACAAGGCCGTCGACATCTCCGCCCCAATAAAATTTCAATTGGACTTTTTCAAACACATAGCCAAGCAACCGTGGGGCTACTCTTTACCCTTTTACATGTATGTGAGTCACCCACCGTTTCGCATACAAGAGAATGATAATATGCAATTGTAGTAGAATGGGATTCTCTCTCAAGATTTGCTCACTTTTTACTCCTCTCATTTTACAATACATGCAAGCTATTCTCACTATATATTTAAAAATTTTATATAGCTTGTATGAGTGGTGAGGAGGAAAAGCATGATGTTGCTTTAATTAATATTTGTGAGTTGTTGGTCTTTTGATCATTCAAGTAAAATGATGTTTGTCTACGAGGAGAACTCTTTTAATGCTTCATCCTTTATTGAAAGACAAGGTGCACTGACACAAGACACAAGTTTGTGTAGGCATGCAAGTAGTTTTAATCAACTGCATGAAAAGCCACCTTCTGTTTTCAGTTCAGTTGACTGTTGATTGTGCTGTGACTCCTCATGGGTGTCAAAGATCATTTAAGTCCAAGTGCAATAAACAAATTCTTCACTTTTCCCCTGTGTTTTCCTTTTAAAATAGTTTCAAAAACTTTGAAGTCAACGCTCGCTTTTACCAGTAAAATTTACAGTCCTAACATTTGAAAACATTTTACAAATTATTTTGTTATAATCACGCTGGTTTGTAACTTGATGATCCATTGTCGAGCTACAATAACACACATGGAAAATGTTAATGTTAATAATTATGAAGACATAATTAAGGATATTTTAAATGCTGGACTACTATATTTTAGAACTTTGACTAGCCACTTGTCTCAAACTTGTTAGCAAGCTGACTTTGCTTGATTGTTTTTGATTTGACAAGAATTTTGTTGCGTGTGGCATTGGGTTAGTTTCTAAATATTATGTGTATAATAACTAGTTATCATTTATTTCTATGGGTTGCACTTGACTTGAGCCTTTAAAGGTCCTGTCTTGCGGGCCTGGATTTGGAACTGGATTTGACTAGAGTTTAGTCATAAGTATCTCTGTATGGGAAATTCAGCGAGAGGAGTACCAATTAGTTTTATTTGCCTGTGAATCATTCTTCTAATTTCGTTAGTTTCTTTGGATGAGAAGGGGTGAAGGGGAGAACTGTCAATATCAGCCAGTATGCATGTGTAATTTGTATATATGTACAATGTACAATATACAACAAATATATACATGATAAAGGGATGTCAGCATTACCAGCTTACACATCATCATCATTGGCATCATGGAGAAAGATGTCCGCACCTTATGGCAAGTCATTAGGAGGAAGAGACTCGATTCGACAACAGACTCTCATCAACATTTTGTTTGCAAATCCTTCCAACTAATTTCTTCTCTCTCTCCATTCCATCTGCTCTTTGAGCGAGTCAAAAGAGGAGAATCATTAGTATTATTATTATTATTATTACTAGTATTACTGTCATTTGTCGTGTAGCAAAACGGGTATAGAATGTGCAATTGACTTGGAGGAAGGAGAAATCGCAGGGAGATGGAGATGAATCTTTGTCGAATCTCGTCATGTTGCTCTTGCTGTTGAGTGCGGGCAGAGTGACTGAGCGCCACTTTGACGAAAACGACGACGAGAGTGACGAGATTCCGTGTATGTATGAATGTATCTCTATATATACATACAGACATGTACATGTTCATTCATTTATAAAATAAGTATCTCGTTAGTGCAGTTGGATCTATCTGCCAAATATCCTCAAATATTCTTCGACTAGTTACATACACGATGACGACTCGGATATTTTCCATCCCGCTTAAGCTAACATACTAATTACTTAATTGAAAGTTTAATTTATTCATGAAATATACACACTCACAGCTCTCTTTCTCTCTTCTTCCTTTCAAAACAACTAGAAACGTATATATTGTATATAACGTGTGTGTACATTTACCATTTACATATAGGTATACCTTTTATCACAGTCACAGTTCGCAGAATTGTCTCTATATAATATGTATGTATGTGGACTGTGAACCAGCAATTGATGGAGAACTTGAGTAGGAGGACGAACACGAGAACTGGAGACAAATCTCAAAACCTGTCCTAGCAAAAAAAAACTTTCATTTTACTTTACGCCGTCTCCCAGGACTACACTCGATCTAAGCGTAACTTGAATATAAAGTCTCACTCTGTAATTCGGAGATTCTGCATCCAGTTTATACTTTTACAGATAATTAAGAGGATTTAGAAAAACTATTTTTCCATCTGCAGTCTGCTGCCCCTACTTCCTTTACCTCCTCGTTAATTTTTTACTTTGCCATTACTACATACAACTACTCCTGCCACTACTACTCCTGCTGTCATCATCATTATTATTAGGAAACATTTCAATGTTTGAATTGTCACTAATTTTCTTCCCGTAGCATGACATGTTTTCAACAAATGAAAAGAGGTTTATGAGGTACTCCATTATGAGGAAAATGTTTAACTCCCACTGTCATCCACTTAAATCTTTTTATGATTTTATGCTCCGCGTAATATTATTATAACAATTTCCGAATGATGGAGGATTTTTGGAAGAACCTTTTTACACAATTATGTCCGTTGTTGAAGAAAGGGCTGAAGAAATTAAACTTTGGTTTTATATTTATTAAAAATAGCGAATCAGCTCTAGTCTGCACGATACGTATAAACTAAACTCTGCTTGTTCTTGCCCTCCTCCTGCTTTCTTTCTTTCTTTCATTGTGATAAGGAGACGAAAGTTAAAGAAACTTATTTTGTGGGAGAGAGTGAAGGGAAGAAATAGGAGAGAAGCAATTTAGTCAACAAGTGAAACTGTAGCTGTGGAGATTCATGTTCTGGTGCAATTAAATTTCCCCTTTATTTGGTATGGCGAAAGAGAGCGAGAGAGAAAGAGAAGGAAAAGAAAAAGAGAGAGCAAGAAAACTTTGATAAACTCGGGACATGTTTTCTTGGTTGCAACAAGCAGAGCGGAATGAACTCGTGGCCAGTTTTATCTGCTGTTCACCTCAGCTCCACCTGCCCTTCCCTCCCTCCGTCCAAAAGCTGCTTCTTTTCTCTCATTTCCTTGTCATAGTAACTACATGCTTACATACTCATTGAGCTGAGACGAGAAAAGTCGAAGAGGAATCTCCCATGTGTAAGTGTGTGTGTGTGTGTAGTGTACGTATGTACATAAGAGGGATCCCTGTGCGTGTCTTACCGGGAAGAATCGGTTGGAGAAAGCGCTGGCTGGCTATCCATCTCTGTGAATTGTGGCAACGTGTCTAGCTTGTCTACCCACTGCCCTACTAAATTTATCATCAGCAAAAGACAGTTAAATTTTTCTTACATTTATTCTACACTTTTCCACTCCCCAACATTTTAGTTAAGTTAGTCTGTTCGTGTATGTTCAGAATGTGTATGTTCGGTTTTGCAAGTGGATGTGGATGACTGGGCATTAAAGTTGTCGGCCGACTAAAAGTTGTTCTAGCAGTAGTCGTCTATAAAGTGAGTTGGGAATTGAGCAGTCGTAAAGTAATTTCATTAAAATCTTTCTAATCGCCCCACCAAAATCTTCTCCGCCAAAGGAATAAAACTCAATAGAAAATAATGTACTTGGCTCATTCTTTGGCTGCCGCCTCCTTCAATTTTCCTACATCACAAAGTGTACGTGTACATATATCGTGATCATGTGTGTGTTTGGGTCTGTATATGTGTATGTGTATCTATCTCTTCTCTATTTTATATGTCTTCCTCTTCTATTTCTGCCTTTATTTCGCATGCCAAGTTTCTCATTCAGCTTGTATGTATTATTATTATTGTTATTATTATGACTATTATTGTTGCAGTTTGGATAGTTTATTGATCGTCGGCCTGTTATGGGCTGTGTAAATAAATTAAGAGTAAATGGGGGGAGAGAAAGAGAAGGAAAGAGGGAGAGAGATAGATAGAAAGAAAGAAAGAAAAGAGAATCAGATAAAATGCAGCGGGTTGCCTTGGAACGAGAAAGTAGGCATGCAGCCTTGACGGCCATCTAAAACAAATATATGTATATATATACAGATATATCGCACAATGAACCAATGAGCGAATGAACGAATGAATGAATGAATGGATGACTGTAGATGTGAATGGAAGTGGAATAGGATCGAGACAGTAAATAGGATCGTAGCTAGGCATTCGTCCTCTGTCGAACTGTCTGCAGCAAAACATATATCAAACCATCATGTAATTACCTTCCACTTCCTCCCTATAGCCTTTCCCCACACCCGCCTCAAACTCCTGACCTAAAATGATTAGATTCTCTTTTGTTTGTGTTCTTCCTCTTCCCGTCCTTCTTCCTCCTTCTCCTTCGTTCGTCCGTCCGTCTGCTCGTCTCCTCCTCCTTCTCCTCCTTTCCGCTCTCCGCCTTTGACTTGCAATAAATTTAACAATTCATTTTACGAGACGTATTTCCTGAATTTAGAGGAAATAAAAAAGTTATACATCATATGGAACATTTTGTTTTGCGGTTTCCACCAGAAAGTTCCAACTCGAGTTGGAAATAGGAAATAGGCAAGGCGAACATGTAGGCAGGCAAAGCATTGGGAGAAAGAAAAAGAGAGGGAGAAAAAAAGAAATTGAGCAGTGTACATACATATTGTATATAAGTTGTTGTTGTTGCTGTTGTGTTCATGTGTCTGCATATTGTATGTATACCTGTGGAGACGAGGAACGTGGAGTCCTAGATTGTTCTGAGTTGTGAGGATATTATACATATGTCACCCACCGAGGGCGATGGAAAAATCCCAGCAACTTCTCAGTTGAATCATGTTCAAATGTCATGGAAGGTAGGCTGACAAAAATGATGGATGGGGATGGAAAGGAGGACTTCCAGTCATGCAACAATACGCTCATGTTCATGTCCTGTTTTTTCTACATGGATTTTATAGCCAAATGTTGTATGTATATACTATTTTCGTACTTTCTCTGCTCCTATACTTTCCGCATATATTTATAACATGTACCATGGACGTCGTGTATGTATAATGTATGTATATGTTTGGCTAAATGAGCAAACTGCCGTATTTCCCTCTGATTAACGACACTCCACTCTGTTCCTTCTTCTACTTCTTCTACTTCTGCTCGATTTGAAATTGCAATCCCCTGCAATAGTTCAAATCAAAAGCGTGCAACTAACCAAATCTGATGGAATAATAAATTTTTCACTATTCCCCAACTGTTTCGAAGCGCGAGTCGTTGTTGTTGTCGTCGTCGTTTTCGCCGTCGTCTGTTTGTGGGCTGTGTGTGTGTATGTGTGTACAGTGGGAACACGCAGGATATTTTTATGATGGAATTCCGATGAAATGACATGAAAGCAACCCATTGTGAATACATAACGGCCGTCTATTGTAGCTCTGTTCACATCCTCCTCCAATTTTATCCAAATAATATGTGGATGTTTACAGACGGGACTTGAGCCACGTCGCCTATTTCCTATAAAGAGAGAGAGAAAGAGAGAAAAGTAAAAGTGTGGAGGGAGGTTGCTTTCTCTCTCCCTATTTCTCTCCCTGCACACATGTCCTCATTTCTGTAATGCTTACTCTACTGTACTGTACTGGCTCCAGAGATTTTCTCTCTTTTTTTGCTACAATCGATCGATTCCATTTATGAAACTATTTGTACAAATAAACAAGGACAAGAAGGAGAAAGTATCGTTGGGAGTTCAAATAAACATTTGTCAACGGGGGCAGGGCCGCAGTTACGACTTGGAAACCAAAGAGAGGGAGCAGACGAGAGTGAGAGAGAGGGAGTGAGGAAAAAACGGAGAGAGAGGGAGAGAGAGAGAATGAATTTGGCAGGTACGGAGCCAATCAATTTATTTTTTATTATTTTTCTAGAGAGCTCCCTTTTATACGTATTTATGTGGAGGCTCTAGGAAGGCGGCGTAAGTACAACTACATAATATCGTAGGCAAGGCAACATAAAATTGAATCTGAAACGAGATGCAGGGAGTTAGAGGGAGAGGAAGAGAGAAAGAGAGGGAGAAGTTTTATGAAACAGAAAGAGAAACAGCTCAGGTGGTAGAGAATTTTGGGTGCACACGTCATTGAACTGTTTTGCTGGCTGTTTTTTTTCCTTCTTGGAGGGACATATTCTGTGCATTTGTTCGTTGGTTGGAGGTTCGGCCTGTGGATGATTGTGCCTGCAAATGAACTATAACACTTCTGGGCCGCTGGAGAAAAGATCGAGAGAAATATATACATATATATATATATATATAGGTATAGAGAGAGGGGAGAGGCTGCAAGTAATGCCGGCGTTTATGTGTCGAAGCTCGGTGGGTGGGTCCGTGACATTTTCCAAGAGGAATACGACCAGTAAAATTTTGTGCACACACATCTGTTGTCGACTACTACTACTGCTTCTTCTTCTAATGCTACATACTATGTGCACAACTGCACTGAGTAAGAAACAAGAACAAGAAGAGTACTTACATTCCTCCTTCTACTTCTTCTTCTTCTTCGTTTTCTTCTCCAGCCTTCTTCCATCTCCCATGGGAGGAGGAGAAGAAGGTGGAGGTGGAGAAGCCGTCTTAGCGGAATCCACGGAGGAGAATGCAAGCCAATTTAAAGGCCCAAAAGAAGCAACTCGCCCGCTCCCAACATACCATAAAACACTAAAAAGATTGAAATATTGATCAGGATGCCTCAAGTGAAGAGAGACGTAGAAAAGGATAGCCTTCTGCTCCTTCCGCTTCTTCTCCTTTTTCTCCTCCACCTCCTCCTCCTCCTTCTCATGCTCCTCTGCCTCTTCTGGTTTCTAGTCGAGTGGCTGCAACCGCTTTTAAATTTCTCTCCCTTTCGCTCTCTTAGTTTTTCTTCTTGTTACACACCTATATTTTTCATCCCTCCACATCCACATGCACACACAACACATGGATGATCATTTTTTAAAGCGGAAGGGAATGCTCCCTCTCTCTTTCTTTCTCTGTCTCTTATTCGCCCTCCCTCCCACGTCCTTCTTTCATTTCCCATCGCTCCTAAACAAGGACAAAGAAAGAGAGAGAGGGAGGAGAGAGACAGGCAGCGACAGGGAATAGATGAAATTCTGGACCACGAGATTGTAGCCCACCCGTATGAATATCGTTATCTGCCTCCGTGCATAGTAATCCCCATCCCCTGCTCATAAAAAGATACAGACACGAGCCAGAACTCATCCATGTCTGCCTGTCTGTCGCCTTCTTCTGCTTCTTCTTCTTTGTCTCCTGTGGTCGCTTCAATATGTGATATAAACTGTCCTGCTCCGCTACATCCAATTCCTTGCTAAATCACGGTCACATGTTCCTACACTTTTCCATTTCAAATTTTAAACATTCCTGAAAACTCTATGCAAGTACAGTAGGGTCATAAGGCCATTCTAGTTGTTTTAAGTTTCAAAAGTTTTTACAAATGACAAAAAATGGAATGAACAGTTGTAAGTTTTTAGATAAAGGCTTAAATTTAAATAAGGTTTTTGTTAGCCAAGAAGCTTGATTAAGAAAGAAAATTGATTGAGCGGTGCTGCTAAAAGAGATTCTTGATTCATTTATTTCATCTCGTTCATTTCTCAAAGATGGCCAACAAAGAGAGGGAGAGAAGGATAGAGAGACAGTTTATATTTATTCAGAGTGAAAGAGATACAGCGAGAGTTGTCGTGGATGAGGCGGTGGAATATATAATATACATGGTTGAATGTAAGTAAAAGGTGGAGAGAGAAATTTCATAACCGCGGTGTAGCCGCCGTCGTCGTCGTTGGCAGTTGGTTTGGTTACGTTGTTGCTGGGGACGAGAGAGATTGAGAGAGAGAAAGAGGAAGAGAGTGGGCTCATAAAACAAAGCAATGAATATCTTTGTGCGTTGTAAAATTGTGCAGAATCTTTGCTGGGTTTCGGTGAATGAAATGACGAGATGAGTGTTAGCTGATGGGAGTGCCATCCGCTCTTTTATTAGCAACAAGAGGGAGAAGTAATAGAAGGAGAAGAGAAAAGGGGTTCGACGACGGTACCTAGAATCTTCGACAAGCACTCTATCGTCATATAAGTTGTTAACAGGCCTCCTCCGCCTCCTCCTCCGCCTCCTCCTCCTCTTAATATTTATGTGAGGATGTAAGGAGTGTAGAAAGGAGTTTCGTTTGCCTTCTTCCGCCTGCCAACACACGACTATACGACTACGACGTCGACTACACGAGTCCAACGGGGAGTTGTTCATTCTTCCTCTGTAACCACAAGAACTGCAATCAAAATTGAAATTTATTATTTTCTTGGCTTGCGAATACTGCAGTCAGCCAACGACACACACACACACACACACAAGACAATTCACTCCCTCCCAACCCAACAACGTATTCGCCCCGTATTCGGAAACAAAAGTTTATCTCTAACTCTTTTTTCATATAATTTTTTTCCTCCGTCTCCTTGCCTCTCTCTTTCTCTCTGTTTCTCTCTCCTGCGAGACTAAGCTGGATTTCCCCCCTCTTCTTATTTTTCTTCTTTTTTTCCTCCTCCTCCTCCTCCTTATTCTTTTCCATTATGTGAGAAAGAAAGGAGGACTCCTTCTTATACATTTTTGTCCCGTGTATAAAGTCGTCCATCTTATTTACAATGAAATGTTTGTGACTCTCTTTATTTCCGTACTTTTCTATTTGGCCGAGTTCTTGTTGGTGGGTTTGCCTCGTACCTTTTTTCGTGTACATATATATGTATTCCGCTTTTCCATAAACTTAAATATTTTCTCACTCTTCAACCTGGCATTCGTATGATAAGCTCCTTCGCTCCTTCTCCGTCCCTGTACAGTATTTCCACTCACAAAATAAAATCGAATTTGCAGGATAAACGACAGAGGGAAATGAGCGCGGGTGGATTCATATTTCTCTCTTTCTCTCTCTCCATGTGGTTAGGTTATACATGAAAAAACGTGCAGATAGCAAAATATTCGTCGTAGTCATTTTATTTTTCTTCTTCTTATTCTTCTCCTTTGCCTTTGCAAATCCATTTTACATGGATTTTGAATATAGAAAAATACGATAGTTGAGGTTGATGTGCTATTATTGGAGTGGGAGGGAGGATAAGGTCGTTGTAACAATGCCCATTAGTTTTACGAGCTATATGTATTCTTCCACATGTATTGTACGTGTGGATCTTGCTCCGTGATGATGAGATGTGCGGCCAAGATGAGAAGCCTAACTATTATCTATTAGTGTTGTGTTGTCTGTATATCTTGTTCTGTGTCAACGCCCATTTCGGCGTGTGTCTCACCTTAAAATAGCAAACAAGTTTGTGCTGTGGTGTTGTGTTCTATTGTATTGTGTTGGGTCGCATTGCATTGTGTTGTGCTCTATGTACATACTGCATTGCAAGGCAAGGAAAGGACATAAAAGAAAGTATGGAGAAAAAGTGTCGTGGAGGTGTTGTCGTTGTTGTTGCTGTTGTTGGTGTGAGTCTGGTGCTAATAAAAAGGATTTGGAGAATGGGCGTCCATGTGCTCCAACTCTGACCACTGAGGGAAACAATTTAATGATGAAAGAGGAGCGTCTTTATTATTATTATTATCATCATTACTATGTATGATTATTACCACATATAACTAGTGGAGTGTTAGGTCGGCAACTTGTATTATCATATCATATCGTATCGTATGGAATGGAATGGATTTTTTTTGTGGAGGAGAGGGGAAATTGGAAGGGAGAGAGAGAGAGAGAAAGAGTATGAAAAGGGGGGATACAATACAAAATACAATGGAATACAAATATATATTCTTGTATCAGATGATTTGAACGGCTTATTTTTATATGTATCCCGGTTGGTTTGCTAAGGCCCCTGACACAAGTGGCGTTGAGTTGACGGGGAGAAAGCGCCCGCGAATCGAGCATGATATGATACATGTTTCAAAGTAATGCGAGTGAGTGAATAGGGAGAAAGAGAGTGAGCGAGCAGAGCACAATAGCCAACTGTCAGACATGTTTGAGTAAAAATGACAGCTTTCGTTCCAAGTCTCAGCGTGACTCTTTGTGTGACAATAGAATGGCTGGCTGGCGTCTGCTTTTGAATCGACATTGAGACACCAGTGTAATCAAGCATTATCTCACTATATATTGTATATGTGTGTGTCTCATAGACAAGAAGAAGAGCAAGAAGAAAAAGAAAGGACGGGCAAAATGACACGACCAACGTGGCCAAGATTTATCATGACCTTCTATTTTATTTTCTTGCTTTTAAAGTCAGCCTACAACTTATTTCCTTCACCTGCCTCCCTCTCTGCCCCTGTATATTTATATTATTATTTTTCTTCTTTCTTCGCCGTCTTGGGTGTGAGAGGGTAAAAGTAGCCTCATTTCCGAGACACATGAGACGGGCTCTCATCGTGATCCTCTGCTCTCTGCTCAGCTAGAGCACGACGACGTGATGCTGCTCTCCTTTTCTTCCTTTCTTTCTTCCCTCACCCGCAACCATATCACATTCACATTGCATAATATATAAAATATATTGAGCATATAATATGTATGTATGTATGCTTATTGCTTACATTGTACACTCTCATGTCATCCGTTTTGGGTAAATGCAGAGTGCGAATCTGAATTCGAATCATGTTGCGGCTTACTCTGCGTGTGTGTACATCGTACAATACATGTATGGATGTACATTCTAGTCGACAATGACATGCCGTCTGGGAAAGGAAAAGCCACCGCAAAATCACGCTCGAGGATCATACCATATATGTATAATATATACATTTGGGGTGAGATGGATAGATACCTCCTCTTATTCCAATATTACTCGACCCGGATAAAACCTAAAATCTAATGGTTGATCTTTGTATTGGCATTGTCTTTTGTCTCGTCTTCCATTGTTGTACATTTTGCATGTACAAGCAGGACGAGGAGGAGGAGGAGGAGGGAGAAGTTGTTTCAGCGAGACTTGTCGAGAGCAAGCTCTTTAACAGGCATTCAAAGATGAATATGTAATTTGTCTCTGTCCCTTTCTATGCCCCTTGTGGTGGTGGTGGTGAGAGTGTATGTATATATGCATACAGTTTGGAACATTCAAGTACATACATTGCTACCTAGATGGGAAGAAAGAAATAAAGTGTGTAAGAAAGTGGAGAAGAGGAGGAGAAAGGAAGTACATAAGTTGGAAGCTCAACAAGATTCTATTGTAGAATTCTATATGTACATATGTATAGTAAGTAGGATATGAGCTGCGCATGCAAGGTAGTCTGTGTGTATGTGTGTGTGTGTGCCGGAGCTCTGAAATAATTTTGGATTTTGCATATTTGTCATAAGAGAGGAATTAATTGATGGAGCTTGAAAGCAAAGTCTTGTATTCCTCTGAGCACTACTCACTCCTTCACCCCCTTATCGTCACCACAAGTATTATGTCATTATGACAGGTTGCTCGACAAAATCTCAGCAGCTCTCTCTCTCTCTCTCTTTCTCTTTCCCTCACATTCAAATGACGACGACGGGATGAGGAGGAGGACCGACTACTCGGGCTATTGTACAATCACAAGTCTTGCCCCTCCGCTCCCCCTTTCCTCCTTCCATTATTATTTTATGCATGGTGATCCATTAAGTTGTAGTTTCTCTTTCGAATCAAGAGGAGAGGAGAGAGATCCTTTCTCTCCTTCTCTCTTCTTACCTTGAACTTTGCTCTAGTTGTGGTTCGCGACAAATACATAATACAATAGTACACTCTTGACACTCACACCAACTCTCAAATGGTATTCTAATTAATAGAGAATGGCAGATGCGTATATGAGCCTCGGTTTCAACAGAAGCCTTTTCATGTTTGTCTTCTTCCTGTCTTTGTCTTCTCATTCCATTCCATTCCATCCAATGGCGGTGGCTAAAAAACCTCCCGGAAGATATGAATGTCTACAAACAGATGGAAATCTGCATATACGGACAATCCGTTACTTCTACTCTTTGCCGTGTCTTGTGCAATCTTCTGAATATACTATTACGAATTTTTGTACATGTCGTCATTATTTCGTCACTAAAAGGAGGAGACTTGACCTAGGTGTTCATTCTCCGGGTTTTTATGACTGTTTTTTATAGGACCAGAACTGCATATTGTCCATATACATACATGGATATTTTGGTACTATAGCTATGGAGAAATGAGGGGGAGTGGAGTGAAAAATGTTGCAGACTGCACTATCGTAATTGAAAATGCAAAGTGAGAGGACATGTCGTTTGTAACTGGCGTCTGGACACTGTTTGTTGCTTCCCTCTTGCCAACATAAGTATACATAAGAACATGTCTATGTGTAAAAGCAAGTAATGGCGCTTTTCTTGCCCTAACTTACGTGTTCATTTCCAATGAGCTGGATTTATAGGGTTGGATGGGTGAATGGACTCACTGGGGAATTTATAATTTGGAGAGAGGGAGAAAGAGAGAAGAGAGAAGACTCCTCTTGCTGTTGGATAGATAGCATCATTTAAGTCCAACGTTGAATGAGTTCCGGTCAAACATTAGTGGAGGGAGGGAGGGTAGTGACTACGAGTACGACTACGGCCACCACCGAGGAAGGAGAAGAGCCAGGGAGTAAAAAGTCAAGCTTTTTACCCATGGATTTATTGGTAGTGTTGCTCTCGTGGTAAGTGGCTGTAATAAAATGGGGCGGACGGACTCCCATCCTCGTCTTTTACCCACCAACTCCACTTTACTTACTTGTATTTATACTTGAACTTGTGGATTCCAGCGACCGGTCCCTCTATTACTCCCAGTTCTATCACCACCACCACCAACCTCTACCACTCCCCATGACCACCGCCTATCTATAGATGTAATAACGACTTTTCCTTATGATCGTCAAAATACTTCCATTCTCATAATCTCCGTCATCAGCTTGCTCCTATAGGAGGCCAACACAGCACAAAGCACAACACAACTGCTGGACAAATTATAGAAAAGAACTTTCCAGTAGTACTTACTCCAGCTCCACCATCAGTCCTTCTCTTTGTTGACCACCAACCAAGTAAACAGTTTGGTCAACTAACTAAAGCAACTTCTTGAAAAAAGAACTTCATGTATGTATATAAAGAGGGAGAGGGAAATAAGTAGGAAAGGAAAACGCAGAAGGGGCAGAATATGGTCATCATTTGATCTCTTTCATTTTATTCTTAAAGAGTCATTGTTAGTTTGTGGAATGGGAATAAATAAGAGAGGGCGAGAGATAGAGAAGAGAACGAGCTTATTTTTGTCCTTGTTGTAGTTGGAGGATCGACTGTAGGTTTTTGCCTTGGTTTCGGCTGCCTTCTTGTCATGTGAGGGGGACTTGCAGCGGCAACAATAATGATGATGATACGTATGGAGCAGCTTTCATGTTGTGCCAAAGCACGGTGGAGATGGCTGGGTAGCTCACTCTTGCTCGCTCTCTCTGTGGATTGTCCGCATTCCTGAGTTTGCGCTCGATGAGCCGAGTCAGAGAAAGAGAGAGCGAGAGAGAGAGAGAGAGAGTGCATGTGTGTGTTTGTGTGAGTGAGGGAGCGAGAAAAAGACTCAGCTCTGCTCAGTTGCCAGGAGCTCAGTTGAGTTTAGTTGTTCGCAACCAAGTTGAGTGGAGGCCGGCATTCGAGTGGAAAGAGAGCGTCAAACCACTGAAACGGGGACTACAGTTCACATTTAAATCTGATGCAGAGAGAAAGAGAGAGAGAGCCGTCTGCAGAATTTCGAGAATTTGGATGGCAAACAGCTGGAGTAAAGTTGACGTGCTCCGGCTCCTCTGCTAACATAAACACAAAGCACTTGATAAAACGTGAGAGCAACCAAGCTCCCTGTCACATATAAATACACTCCACAAATTCACATTCTACACTCGACAAACTCTTTTTCTTCGACTCAACGGTGGTGAGAAGGGTTTACAAAAAGTAAAAGCAACCGAGTTTTGATTTCCCTCCTTCTTTGGATTTTGTGTAAACTATTTCTTCTCCTTCTTGGACACTCCATTT
The DNA here is from genome assembly GCA_034698285.1 of Sminthurinus bimaculatus. Lineage (NCBI taxonomy): Eukaryota > Metazoa > Arthropoda > Collembola > Symphypleona > Katiannidae > Sminthurinus > Sminthurinus bimaculatus. The sequence goes on along the minus strand of JAQIVE010000980.1, from coordinate 5,248 downwards.
CTGTTGTTCTTTGGGATGAAATCAAGTGAGGGCCACATCAGACTCTATAACTACGTACATGTGGGGGCAAAAGCAATGTCGAATTCGTGGTGCTAAAGTGGTCGCGAGTTAATCCATTATTTGCCTTGTCAAAAGCTCTCTCTTTTTAGACATATAACTCTATATATGTACTTGTGTTTTTCTGTGTATTGTGAACTCTGGTGGAGTTGAGATGAGCACAATGTTTAGCTGATGTTATTGTGACAGAAGAAAAGGAGGAAAAAGAAGAGGACTGTAGTTTTCTCACAGTGTTCCAAATGGAAATGAAGAAGAATTCCAGAAGAGTTAGTGAATGTGTATGTGTGTGTGTGTTGTGGGACAATTTTAACCAGAGCCAGTGAGGATCAGTGGTGTGAGGAAAACATGTTTCTCTGCTCTCACTCTATTCCTATTCCTATTTCTCTCTGTCTCTGAGTACGTACAGTATACAGTTACGATGTTTGGTTGTGCGTGCGTGTGTCTTTAGACGAGGACAAAAATAATATTGCCATAAGAAATCGGATTGGAGACGAATTTTATGATGAAACGTGGTCTTTTGGTCGTGAGAAAAAACATTGAGTCGGGGACATTAGTGACAGACTGTTGGTTCCTCCTTCCTCACAACTTTTCCTCCCAACTTGAATGGAAAAAAGTCGAGTCGTGGCTGACGAATTGAAATTGTCCTAATTTTGTGGCTCGCTCCTTGCTTTTCTCTTTTCATTTCTTTTCTTTTTTTCCCTCCTTTTCCCTCCTCTCCTCTCTCCCTTGGATCAAGTGAGGAGTGAGAATGGAATGAGACGTTGTATTACATGCGTACGTACGTACAAACTTGTATAATGTGTAGTATATTCCGTATAATACAAAACATTTTGTACATATAGTACACGTGCACTCAGCCAAGGACTTGGAAAGGTCAATCATCAACTTCTCGTTCGTCTCCTCCAACAAGAAGAACAAGAACAAGACGAAGAAAAATGCAAAGAAAGTGTATGTGTTGTAGTAACAGTAGTAACAGTAGTAACAGTAGTAGTAGCAGTAATAGGAAAGAGTAGACGGTCGATGGATTCCTATTCCTTGTTGTTATTGTAGCGTAAGGTCCACAGGAGGCCCGGGCACAGCCTACACCTGCGATTATTCAGCATCGAGACAAAGAGCTTCCTTCCTTTGATCTAACTACAACAAAAGAGGACCGAGAACCTTCATCCTCCTTCTCCTCTTCGTCTTCATCGTCTTCTTCTTTTATTTCTTGGTCTACTCTCCATTAGCAATCGTCCGTCGGTCGGTCGGCTTCATTATAATGAAATACAGCAGCGAGGAGATGCATCTGTTCTCTACACCATATGAGATGGATACTGGACACATATTGGAAAATACTGGATAAAAACTCCGTCGAGTTTCCTTCCTATTTTATTTATGCGCTAGCTGGATAGAAAAACCGAGTGACCTTTATCTTGTATCGTGTATACACGTATAATCCTCATTTTTTCAACTAACCATATATACAGAGTACAGAGAAACACACAAATAGAAATTGGACCGGAGTGGGCCATGTTTAATGTCACGGGCGCTCTTTAACAATGTGAGTTTGAAAGAAGAGTGTCCGAATTTCCTGCACTTGCAGTTGGTCAAAGTCAGAATCATAAAAAGGATTCGTTGACACTATAGATAGGAAAAATAATAATACTGAGGATCGTCTGTGTAAACAAGGACAATGAGCGTGTAAAGATGGACATTAATTTAGTTGTTTGGAGCGTGTGAACAAGACAGTGACACGGGGTGATTAGTTTAGAGGTGGGGATTAGGCATTGATATAAGATATAAGGATCCAATCTTTATGTATGGGGAAAGGATGTGGGATTTGTGTTTTGTGTTTTGAGGCGGGTTGGAAGGTCATGAGCTGCAAGAGCACGAAGAAGAGTCAATGTGGACGAAAACGAAGAAGCCGCAGCAGCAGCAGATGACTCGCAGACATCTCCTTTGTGATTTGGGACTGAATATGAGCATAGAAAAGATTGTTGTGTGTACACAGGCAGACAAACAACAGAGGAAAAGAACCATCGCCGCACACGCTACTTGTTCAATCCTTGTCTGACTCCTCTCTTTAACTCTCTCCCCGTCTGCAACTATAGATAGATAGATAGATTGTGGATAGATATAATATTATATTATATATGTGTGTGTAAAACTACTCACGTCTCCACTTGATCACCAGGCCAACTCAAGGAAAACGAAAGGAAAAAGGAAGCCCAAGAAGAAGACGAGTGAGTCCTCGAGAAAAAGTGTTGTGAAACTATTGTCAATCTCCTGTTTGATGAAAACATTTACAAAAAGTTGTTGCTGGGAGCAGCACGAACAAAGTTGGGCAAGAGAAAACATCACTTGAGATTCTTTCTCTGATGATGAACTTGTTTGCTCCTTTCTTGTCCTCTCAAGTGGTCCACGTATCATATCCGAGGTATCCAGCTCTTCCTACTCAACAAGGCTTCGTCAGCCTCGTCATGACAACTTTGGCACGCCAACAACATTTCCCTTTATTTACCGACCACCCATAATAAATATATATTATGACCATATTTATATTTACATGGTGAACACTTCCAAGTAATCAAAGAAAGCACAACCAAAAACAAGACGAAGAAAAAAAGAAGAATACCAAGAATGTTTCATGTATAATGTACACACATTAAATAGTGAATGATTTTGCGGTGAAACTTGTGTGTGAGTGAAATTGGAGTGACGTTGGCTCCTATTCTTCTGAGATTTTAGAAAATTGTACAACAAGAAAAAAGAGAAGGACTTGACCAGACTTGGTCCGTCTTCTCATATAGTTACTCATTTATTTTAGTGGTTCATCCTCCAGCAAGGACTATTTGTTGTAAGTACTTACTTATTCTCAGCATTATTATTATTATTATTACGTACACATTATATTGTGGAAGATTTTGAAAATCACGGCGAGGTACAAAATCCGGCTGACACAATTGGATTCGATTATTGTCACGTGCATATAGAATAATAGTGTAAAATTATTCTAGGTCAGTATGCAAATTCAAAGGCCATCAATATCAATGTCAACTTTAGAGATAAAAGGAGTAAAGCGTCACAGCCAATTCTTTCTTTGAGCTTTTTTTTATCACGGTGAGATAGAGTGAGAGGAAGATGAGGATGAGGATGAGAGGATGAGGAAGAAGAAGAATCCTAGTGTTTCTTGAAGCCCTTGATTTGCCAGTGATTTCCCAATGAGGATAGTTGGTCGGGGGAGATGGATAAAAAGTAAATGGAAATGGAATGAACCGGGTATCAGAGTATGGCGGGTATGAGAAGGAGAGCAAAGTATAGTAGGGGAATAGGTTGACACATTGAAAATAAACTTGGGCTTTTATTTCACTGTAGCAATTGGCGTGTTTTTTGCTTGTGCCGCACGTATCTATTATAGTGTGTTTGAGCATCAGTAATGAAGAGTAACGATAGTGAGACTATCCATGAAATTCCGAGAAGGTAGCTTTTGTATTAAATTATCCGAGACGCTCTCTGCATACAAGGTATCCAATATTCCTTCCTTCATTCCCTTCCTCTTCTCTTCTCTACTCTACTCTACTCTGCTTCCATCTCTATCTTCTCTTTTATTCTCTCTCTTCCAAGCCTTCATAATGTTTCGCTCCCTTCTTTTTACTACTACTCTGCTCCTTGGCTCTGACTATGACTATGGCCATGGTTACAGCTCCAGCTATGCCATGATCATCCATCTCTCCCTCCCCCTCCCGCCCCAACAACTAAATCCTCTCATCCACATTCAAAGCCGGAACGAGTTTCTTCTCCTTTTCCACCAGCAGATTCCCATTCAGGTGTTACCTACCAAATATTTTGAGGTTAGACTCAATGTTGTGGAGAATCTTTCTCTCTCTCTCTCTATTTATCTCTCCTTTTCTCTTCGAGTATCAGCATCCTGTTCTATATATAGATATAATACTGTATACATGTATCAAATGTATCTAGGCGCTCCTGGAATGATACTCCAGATCCCCACATTTTTAATTAGCCACATAATATCTTCATCCTTGGATCATCATCATTATCATCATCATGAGCGTCATTGGGAGCGTCGTCGTCGTTTTCGTTTTCATCGTCGCAGTCCTCGTATTTGTCATCATTGGTAATATGAAGCGAGTTTGAATGCTTTGGTTGGATATGCATTGCGTATTAGTCCTCTTAAGTATTACCACCGTATATAGTTAGAGCCGAAAAGCAAGACGTGTGCATATATGTATGTATGGGATGGAGAATATCTTATGTGCAAATGAAAGTGTTCAGACACTGCCGGCTCCAAATTTATGGGCGTAATAAGGTAGTAGCTGGAACCGCCGCCGCCGTTGGCCGCCGCTCTCGCTAAACCCCATGGAAATTATTTACAAGGGCGTTTATTGAATTAGAAATGTGGCTGCCGAGTCCTTGGCTTATTGCAAATGAATGTCAATGGAAAAGGAGGAGGAGGAGGAGAGAGAGAGAGAGAGAGGAGTTATCATCACGGCAAAGTTGAGGTCTCGACCATCATCCTAAATTATCAATAGTTTTTCACGAGAAAGCATTAGCAGAGACCCAACTCCTTGGTATGATTATTATGATTATTTATTTACTAAAGCAACACATGAGCATCCCTCATCTTGTAATTGTGTTGAGCTTATAGATTGTCCATAGCTGCTTAGCCTACTTCCTTCCTTCTTTCTCCAAAATGTGTATAGTGTATATGTATGTGTAGGTAATATAGCAGGGACGAGGCTCAGTCTCAGCTTTTATTCAGTCATTATGGTGTAGCCAAAAGTCATAAATCCTATTATAAATATTATTCCATTCGGCTATCTCAATAAATTTTCAATAAAGTTGAGAGAATTTAATGAATGAACCGAAGAAGACGACGAGAGAGAAAGGGAGAGAGGATGAATGTGTACCTTTGGGTATGAGTCTACCTACCTATATCCAAAAACCTTATAGTATTCGAATATTCGCTGACAAAAGTATTTGAGACGAAATTGCTGATAGTTTGGGCTAAAGCTGGTTTTTAGCGAGCCTCGTTCTAGGGCAGAGTACAAGAGAGTAGGAGCGTAGAGGAAAGGAGAGGAGAAGAAGACTTTTGTCCCCTGAGGAGGAAAGGAGAAAGACGTGAGATAGATAAATGTTCAGCCTTACACAAGAAAAATGAGATGGTGGGACTTTGGGGCGTCGTTGGGCTCCG
>JAQIVE010000979.1:0-29036 GCA_034698285.1 Sminthurinus bimaculatus | reverse complement strand
CAAAGTTGGGGGATTTCTTTACATTTTTGGAAGCCCGAACAGAGTTGATCAGCATTTTCTGCAAAAATACAGCCTTGCATCGCATTATATTATACAGTTTTACTCCTTGGCTGCTGGAACAGAGCATTTGTTGGAATCTTGGATTAAAGTCAAAGTCAACCCTGACCGAGGGACCAATTAGAGATGGAATTATTCGAGGATTTTGCAGACTCGTCTACTTGTCACACAGTCAGAGACAGTGACACCTTATCACCGTAAAAATGGGGAGTTGTGAGGCTTTTCTCTTCCCGTCTTGTTCCTCTTGATGCAGGGAGTTTCCCTTCATTTCACTCAGTGTCATTTCATTTAATTTCCTCGCTCGTGCCCCGTAAATTGCGACTATTCAGTGTTTCACATTTAAAGGCACAATACTGCAGATGCTGCATCTTTTTCTCCTCCTCTTCCCTTAATTTGCAGGTTTTGTAACGAATCGACTTTCCTGCTGGGAAAAGATGCGGAGTCTGCTGATCTGATCGCATTCTTTTCGAACTCTAACATGTGTATGTATACATATCGTGCATCGTGAACACGCAAAATATTTAAAATTTTACACAGTTGTATCGATTTGACTTTTTCCGTTGCCCCAAAGTATGGCGTCTGTGAGCATTCGTATTGTATAAGTGCGCAACGGTTAGTTTCCTCAATAAATTGAAGATAGATGCATGCATGTCTAATGTCTATTCAGGGTTTATATGACAAAAAGGGAACATAAAACCCTCGTGGAAAATGATGGGTATAGAAAACAGTGAGGCCCTTTATGTACTATGGTATAAATATGCGCAAACATAATAAAATATATTTACAATGTACCTAAAATGTATAGTCCAGTCTCAGGAGTATTTACTGAAAAATTGTATCCACCTACATACCTACGTAACATTCCCTTGTAATCACGCCATAATCATACTTTTGAAAAGGTCCGTTCTCCAATTTCCATCGTTTCTACCCAATAACCACATAGAATAGATCCAAATGATGTGCTCGTGCTTACAGATGATCGTGATTTCCAGACTGTACTGTGCCAATGCCAATTATAAGGGAAAGTAAATAAAGAATACATATATTATATAGAACGGATTTGAGAAAGAAATTCATCCATCCGTATCGCCATAAAACGGAGGAGAGGGGAAAGAAAGCACAAGAATTCGGATGAAGATGAACAACAAGGAAAATGGCTCTTTCCTTAGTTCCTTTTCCTCGTTGTCCGACTCATAACGACGTGCTAACATGTCGATTGTCCGGAGAAAGTCAACTGCGAGACCAGACCAAAGTAGTCTTGATTGTTGGTGTGTAGTTGTTGGCTGTAGTTGGTTCTTGCTCCAGCTCAACGTGCTTAGTGCTCAATGTGCGTGCTCCATCGGCTTTAAGCGTGTCTTTAGCCGGGGAAGGAAAGATTTCTCAGCGTTTAGTCCATCCAGATCCAAGGAACAGCCGTCACATCAAGTCACATGACCATGACAAATAAATCCTTCCTTTTTTCAACCCCAACTTTAGAGAATCACTTTCCCCAACAGCTCTACTCTTCTTTTTCTTTATTTCCATTTTCTTCTTTCCCTCAAATGCAGACACATTCGTTTCCCATCTTATTAAATAATATTTTGTACACACATATATATACATATATACTTACATACTCTCTGTTTTTCATCAAATGGTGATCCAAATTTTACTTTCTCCATGATAACAGATGGTGAAAGTAAAATTTTAATCACCATTTAAGAAACAACGGAGGGTACATGTGTACCCATCAACGTATTGTGTCAGTTTGAATGATTTTAAGATTGCTCCCTTGTTCTTTCCCCAGCTCATTTTTATTAATCCCTTTGCTTCTCTCTCTTTGTTTTATTCTTGTTGTTAGTTTTTTTGCATAGAAAATAGGAAATCTGCATGCAAAAATGGAAAAAAATATCCAAAACTTCCTTCATCATCTTCTTCTTCTTCTTTAGTTGATGCTGACGAGGAAATGTGATAAAAAAAGAGGCGAATGATGAGGATTCAGGATGAAAATGGAATACAGAATAAAGGTATGGTGTCAACCATTACGTGCATACATACAATATACAGCTAGAGCAAAGAGTTGGGGTTGATGTAGAGAGAAAGGAAGCGGGCGCGATTCAACAGACATACGAGAGAGAGAGAGAGAGAGAGAAACTTGAGAATATCTTGATTGTAGATTGTCGGGATGGTAAGTCTCCATAATGGAGATTCTAATATGCATGTGAAAAAAGTCCCTAGGATTAGAGTCAGAATGAGAGGCAGAGTCAGTGGCAGAGGCAGAAGCAGAGCAAGAACAAAGACCAGAATCTGAATCTGAATCGGAATTAGGAGTAGCGAGCTTAGATACATTGTTATTATATGGTAGTATGTGCATTTTCTAGGCCCTGTGTTTATGTTGTTAAACTTGGAAACTTTCCTCGTTGTTTGCGGAAAAGTTGGTATTAAGTTTGTTTTACTCTGTACCATGCATGTTTACTTGTCAATGCTCCTCTCGCTCTTATGTAATGTATGCAGTACTCGATTTGTGACTTTTTTCTGGTATTTTTACAAGTATCGTTATAGCTTATATTAAACATCATGTGATACAACATTTTCATGTGCTATCCCAGAAAAGGACAAGAAAGTTGAGAGGGAGGAAAATGCAAATTGAAATCTTTTCCTTTTTAGATTTCCGGGATTTGGAGAGATCCCGAGGAAAAGGAAAAGGAAGAAGAAGAAATAAAGGACTTGCATGAATGAATGAATGAATCATGGAAAAATAAATAAGACACAAAATTTACTTTTGGTTTCGGGTTGGGTTGACTGTGCTCCATGCTCCATGCTCACACTAAACCACTTTTTTGGGGTAGCATTTTCAAGGAAAATGATAAAACGATGCCTAGAATTTTTCAAAATTTTCAAAATGAAAAGATGGCTATACACAAGTAAAATGCCCGCAATTCAATTACGTTTAATACCTCTTGCTTACTTCATTGGCCAAGTCAATAATTAGGACGGAAATATCACACACTGACGGTGAACGGTGAATCAGCCAAGATAAGGCATAAAATTGTGTTGTGATGTCAATCCTCTTGGACTGAGATCCCATTGAATTTTATGTTTTATTTTCATGTTTATTTTATACACAGTGCGAGTGAGCAGTATGTATAATGTATACATGCATATGAGCTTTCATTGTTTGTATCGTGTGGTCGTCAGACTGTGCAAACCAATACAATACAAAATAATGCAAGACGGGACGAGGAAGACGCTGACACTGACGTTGACATAAGCTGGTTTCTTCTTTTCTCTCTCTGACTGTTTCTAGTTTTTGGTGGCTTCTTCTTCTCTCTTCCTCATTTTGAGCTGGATCGCTCAAGTTGTTTTTCCGTGGAGTTGAAGGAAGAGTTGGAAATTGAAATAGTTTACAACATTGTTTCCTTAACGGTCAGAGCAAACACGGAGCTCTCAACTCACTAACACAGAAATCCAAGGATATAGTAAGTATATGTGCGCTGTACATTGTACACAGCCGACCTATTATAAATACAAAGACAAGGAACAGGGATCGGACTCAAGGATTGGACTGAGGCAAGTCGAAGAGATGTACGTACACACAATATCTATCAAGTAAAGAGGGAAGGAAGTTGGTCTTGGTAGGAAAGTATAAAATAATGTAAGACGAACCCCGACCAAAACTCACAAAGGAAAGAAATAAGAGAAAGAGAAGAAGAAAACACTTCTTTTGCTTCCTATTTTTACTCCCTACATGTAACTATACCTTCAGCCTTCAACGTTGCAAATTGTTTCTTTTTATTTTCTTCTTTGCCATCCTCTCGATTCAAGTTGAACTAAACTAAACTCAACTACACGGCTACAAAATCCAAAACTAAGGACAAGTCTGACTGTTTTGCTTCTGTTTTGAACAGCATGAGCCACGGCTGGAAATGAAATGAAAGGAGGGAGAAGAAAGAGTTGTTGTTACTATCTCCTATTTTCTCTCTATCATCTCTCCTTTGCTTTGTTTTCACAGCAGCATAGAAAGAAGAAGAAGAAGAAGATAGAAATCCACTCGGCAGGGTTTACCTACACTCAATTGCTCAGCATTTTTTCCTCTGGCTCACTGTTATTTTCACTTGCTTGTTGATCCGTGGATTCTTTCGTTAACAGAGTGTGTGTCTGTTGTTCTTCATTAAAGCTCTGAGACATTCTCTTCTCACATTTCCTCAAACTTAACTTTCACATTGTTACACGATCTTTTTCTTTCATCTCTCCCTGTCGCTCCTTTTGTTTCCTTTTCACTTTGCTCGACAGTCGACAAGACGATGAACAGGGGCTCGAGTCTGGATTCAGATTTGGATTTGGAATTTTCATCATTGAGGAATTTTTCCTCAATTAAACTCCTCCTGTGAACAGGCTTTTTTTATTATTGTACATAGAAATAGGTATATCTTACTGTCTGTGTAACATTTTTTGATGTATGTACGTACGTATATAACTGGTACATTGTGTTACATTTTTGAAATATTTCCGAGATTTTTTTAAAAATTATCAGTGTTTCCAAAGTGTGAGCCTAACACTCCCTTTCAAATCCGACTACATTCTTTGGAGGTAGAACAAACTCAATTGAATTGAATTCAAGGGGAAGGGAGGAATATTTTACATTTTACATTATGGACGAAGCAGGAAAAACAAGGAATTTCATCCACAAAGTTATTTTCTGGAGCTGAAAAGAAAGGAGCAATAAAATAGTGGGCAAAAAACGACATAAATGGCCATTATATGTTTGGGCAGGGCTATAAAATGTTTTGTACTGGGTTTTAAAGGGATGAGAGACGGAAATTTGAAGAGAGCGAGAGGAGAGAAGGATAGAACGTACATTATTTTTGTACGGAGAAAGTCAAAGTACAGTGTAGAATGTAGAATGTAATTTTCTCATCCTATCATGTAATACGATATGATATTATGATGAAAATGGTCCATGTTTTTGCACTGAAGACTTTGAATTTGAATGGCTCTCTTCTTTTCTCTTTCTCTCTCTCTCTCTCTCTCTCTCTCTCTCTCTCTCTTTCTGCTTATCCTTGTGAGTTTTGGACGAAAGGAAGTGATTAGAATGCAAGGAAAGGATTTCCACTGTCATAATACGCATCATCATGGGGGAGTACAGATTCCTATTTCATATTCCAAATGGTATGGTATTATGGTCCATGATGTGTACCGTGTACCGTATTTCCCCAAATCTCTACCCAAACCCCTGTTACCTACCCATTCTAATACGCTTAAATATGGCCAATTCATAGAGTTCTGTAAATATTCAAATGGATACTCAGGGTATATTTACTTGGTAAATTGCGGTATTTGCGTTGTGCATGTTTGCCCCTGGTTTCGTTTTGCTCTCCCAAATCTCCATTTACCGTTTGCCTCTAGGGCAGTTCAGTTATAGTTATAGCTATCTGTGTATAGTCTACCAACTGCTTATAAACCAAACTTTTAGCTTTGACGACGAAAATCTCTAGAGGTTAAATTAAACTAGTAATTTCACATCTTGTATATTTTGACATTCTGTCCGACCGGGATATTCCACGTGGTCGGCCATTTATTACCAAAGTAATATAATTTGTGCCCTGTTGGCCATGGGAAGTTTAAAGGATTTTGTTTTGTTTTGTTTGCATCACTCGTAAGAGAAAGAAAGAGATCAGAGAAGACATTTTGTACTGCATTTTTACTTTATTCTTCATATTGATCTTTTAATCAAAGTTGTGATGCAGAAGTACTATAAAGCTGTAAATATTGCGTATATGTATGTAAAATGTACATACCGTAAATGTAAAAGGTAAAAGAAGAGTCTGGGTCTATGGTCAAAAAAATGGGGATGTCAGTGCTGAGGGTTGAGGATGTCAAGGTGCAGCAGATTTCCACGCTTATAAATGCATGCCGTATGGATCGTTGACTTTACATTTCCATATGGCCAAGGCAAACGAAGGACATGCACTGAATTTGATTTTGTTCTTCGATTTCCTTCTACACGCTTCTATTTATACGAAATGCGGTAATGGTAATCCATATACGGTCTAAAATGTTATCGGGGCATCGGATAGGGTATGTATAATACCTATCAATAGAAAACATGGAGACGAATGCCAATTTTATTACGATTTCTGAACATGCTGTGTCGATCAGGTACGTGTAGGATTCTAAAGCTAGATTCAGATTTTTCCTTGCATTCAATACCATTCAGAATTTTTTTAAAAAACAAATGACGACTGAAGAGAAAACAGGCGAGGGTTGTGAGAATAATTAAGTTATGGATTTAAGTTGTAACATATTAATTGGTAAATTGTGTAATCTTTTTTTTCATTGTGGTTTTATTGCAGGTTTGTGTTACCCGCCGTATGATACTAATCCTCACAAGAATGGATGGACATGAAGATTTAACGGGGAAATCAGCATTGGACGAGTTGACAGACACAAACGCAAGTCAAGGGGGAAGTCCAAGTCCAAGAAAGAAGGCAAACTCGATGGTTGAAGTGGGAGAACTGTTCAGTGTTTCTGGGTCTCCACGTTTCACACGAAGAATGTGCAACAATCCCATACTTATCCTAGATTCTCATTCTGAGTCTAGTTATTGTTGTTGTTGATGTTGAATTTCGTTTTTATAGGTTGAGAAATCGCTGTGATTTTTATACATACAAGTTTGTTACACCATTCCATGAAGTTTTCAAGAACAGTTTTAAATCAAGTCAAAATAAAAAAAATAAAAAAATCATCTTTCTAACTACTCAAGTCTAATTAAAATTAGTTAGAAAATACATGGGAATATAATTAATAATCGTTATTTTCATGGTAACAAGTGCTCGAATATCAAAAATCAAATCAAAGTTGCTGTACGTGTAATTTTATATACTGTGGCCGTTATCTCATCTTCATCGTATCAATATAATATACATAAATAATATCAATATCAGCGTTGTGCTACTTATCAAGTTTTTTAATAGAGATTTGTTAATCTTGTGATATTTCGTGAGTTCATCGTTTTTGTGTGTTCAAGATAAATTGGTGTGCCCTTTAAATTTTGGTCATATCCCCGTGGCTGGACATTCTTTCTATATTACGCATGTACTTTGATGCTATGAGCCAATCGGCATAAGGTGACAATAAGAAATTATTAATTTTCTAAATCACAAAAATATTTTAACCAAAAATGAACTGTTTTGGGATTTTAATCAATCTATCAATGTCACAATTGTATTGTCTATAATTTGTCGCTCTGCATATTTTACTACTTCAGCTACTTTGCAAATTTTTGTTTTTTAAACCTTTAAAATTTTAAAAAACAATTCTACACTACAGCTTTGGCGTCTGACAAATTGATGAAATCTTGCTCGTTGAGTCAGGATTTGAAAATTTGACATTTGAGTAGAGTCTGCCAAATTTAGAAAGAAATTGAAAGACTAATCGATATGGTTGATGACTTTTTGTTGTATTGTTTGCAGATTCTTTCAGATGACCAAATGGTCATCCCGGACGTTGTCCATGGGAAACACACACAAACAGTCATATTCGAGTCGACCTCCGAGAAGAACAGCAATTGGGGGAAGCTGAGGAATCCCTCAAAGAAGAAGAGTGGACCAAGTCAAGAGCTCTTCGTTGTTCTATCAGGGGACTCCATGTTGTGCTGCGGAAGGCGGAAGGTAAGACATTCCGACCTTTTAATTCCAGCTTTCTTACAAAAACAAACTTGGAAAAAAACTCATTTTGCATTGTGTATACATTTACTGAAGTAAGTTATGCGTTTACTTTCCCTGAGAACCCAAGAAATGAAAGCAAGTGAAAGCAAAGTTTTTGTTAGAATACTGTTGCTCCCCTCTATGTTCAACACCCGGGTTTTTTTTGTTGCCATGGCCTCAGTCCTGCTCCTCATTTCCACGGGGAGATGGAGAGAGGGCGCTGGGTTGTTGGTTTTGACGGTGGATCAATAGAATGCAAAGTGCCGTGCCATGGCATTATACATTACATGTAGGAGGGGAGAAAAAGAAGAGCGGTAAAGGCGAGCGGGGGGACAACTAACAAACACGATAAGAAATGTATAAAGACGTAAAGTTGCTAGAAAGAGAAATGGAGAGAGTTGAACTCAGAGTTCATGGCGTATCTCTCCTACCGGAATATTACACAAAGTAGAAACACTTGCCCACACTCACACTCTCACTCTTCATGTACACATATTATGCATCCATCCATACATACATACATACATATTCCTATATAATATTTATCTAGGCATACATATAAGCTATACTTAATGTGTATGTGTAAAGTACATAATATAATATGCATGTGAAGGGAAGAGGAAAGAGAGGGTGCGGAAAATGGAAAATGTGAATATCGACTCGCCCTCTTTCTCTTCTCCCCTTTGAATCCTCTCTTTCTCTTTTCAGCCCTTTTCATTTTGGTGGCCAGGATATGACGACGAAAAAGAGAGTCGACATTATTGCTTTTTCGTGGTCTTGGTTTTAGTCTTGGTAAATTTTGACGGGTATCATCCTCAGTCTCTCCCTTTCCCTCATTCCCAGGCTTTGCGCCCGGCATCGTATTGCATATCTCATTGAATTTGAATTTCAGGGCTCGTCTAGCCGCTGCCTTGGCCCTCCTCACAAATACCTACAAATACATTACATTACATTACATGGCTAGAATCTTGGGCTTTATAAGATACCTACGTAAGTAAGTATATAGATACAAATTTGCTCACGGATTGAAATTCTCGAGTCTTTAAATCATGCCTAACGGGATTCCAATCCCAGCCCAGTTTGATATGTGCATCAGACGTTTACCATAGTATACATATTATGATCCCTATGTACTGTAGATAAGTATACAGCGTATCTACATAGGTGTATATTATACAAGTTTGTAGCCAAATTTAAATGTTATTCTTGCAAACTTATACGCGTAGCTTGAGAAAGAACTTGCCTCGTCATTAATGTAATTCATATCAATATTTTGGGAGGAGAGCCGACTAAATAGAACTTGGAACACACCGAAATAGAAACAGGAAACAGTGCATGGATAAAGAGTAAAGGTATATGTGTGAGTGTGGATTTTGCGAGGGCTTTGTCCCTATACAAGAATGTGTGAGTCTCTACATTCTACATATGCACATATACGAGCACTGTTCTGTTTTATGGTTTCAAAGTGGGCTCACTAAATGACGAATTCCGGGTTGCGGTCTGCATTTTCCGTTTGTAGTTTTGAATGTGACTCTTCCTACAGTCACTAACAAGAAGATATAGTAGTAGAAGTGGTGGTGGTGATGCACTGCACATTTCAGCTCGATTATCAATAACTGTATTATATGGAAATGAAAGAGCCCTCTTGATTCAATGTCCAAGGGGGGAATTATGGATTATCGGATTACATCATGTCCAACTGCATTACGGTACTATACATAATATGTATACAGTATGCATGTACAGTACTCATGGATCTGGCGCTCGGGCTGCAATAATACATACTCACTGCCTATAATAATGTCTATAAGAAACAGTATAGTTACATATTTATGAGTACTAGATAGGTATAAAGATACAATAATCATAATATAACCACGGAGATCTTACTTTGGTGATCCTTAGTTGCTGCACTACATCGAGGAAAATGCTGCTTCAATTTTGAAGAGCATGTCCAGCCAAATTAAATTCACTCTAAGGAAAAGTCATGACGTAATGCACGGTAACTGGTTGCAGCAGCCAGTCTAAGCTTTATCCCGCCTGCGATGACGATGACATGGTCGCTGACACAGAGTTGACATTGAACACTAAATGTCCAGACGGAATTCGAATTCGATTTTGAACCTGAATCTGTAATTGAGAAGACCAACTGCAGAGCAGCTTAACGTGCCACTAAAGTGGTAGTATTGATATTATGTAACTAATACTAGTGAGCTGGAGAAAACGAAAGCGACGCAGTTAATTCCTTGAGGATACTCCATCGCCTTTTGCCATGATAGTTTCAATAAATGCTTCATGTCCATGTTGTTGGGTTCAACTCGACTGGAGTGGATAAGTTCCATGACATCGCCTTGCATGAAATTGTTTGTAATTAAGTAGTTGAGAAATTAAGGGGTGTAATTACGCGTGATGATTGTGGTTGGGTTCGGTCATTATTTTATTATACCCGCTGTGTCCTTCCTTCATTCAAGACATCGATGGACGGTGGACGGTTACTTGGAATTTTAGCAGTTATTGGCATTATTAGCCAGGTTTACCACAAATGTCCTTTCTCAATACGAAATGTTGTCACACGAGGAAATGTTGTGTGGGCATAGTGAATTAAAGGTGTGGGTGCGTAGTGCATACATACATGCAGGCAGGAATGTCCATTACCTGCCGTCTCAAAGAATTACCTTTAATTGTACATAGCGTTGTCAAGCCTCGTTAATGGGATGTCATGCCATAATTTTTGCCCATTATCTCGGACATTCATCATTCATTCACGTTCCACTCTTCACTTAAAGCTACACTTACTCTCACTCCGGGTCCGTATAAAGTGCAACTTGTCCGTGCACTATAAAACAAATTGGTGAGTGAACGAGTTGATGCATGTACATTGTACATATGCATACCATTACAGCAGTGTACAATACGATAATAAATGGGCCTAGTCAAAATTTTAGCACACGTTTGTTTTTGATTCATTTACTAGTTAATCGCACGAGATGTAAACATGGACAAATTGGGAGGAAAATGTGAGAATTTTCATATTTCAAGCAAATGTGGTGTACATAATGTGTATAATATATGCAATATGCATAGAGTACAGTGGCAATAAACAACTCCCGATTACAAATAGGTACAAGAAGAGGAACAGGCAAGGCGTTGAGTTGACTACTCAATACCTACTACATACAAGATTTTCTACTTATACATAGCATGCATGATGATGTGTATCCACATTTAACCTTTCCTTTGGACTAACTGAACTATAGGAGTATGTTTACGATGATATCGCGCCGCGTTTACAACATGAACAACAAGGAAAACAAGTTCTCTCTCCCTATATAATATTTTACATTTTGGGCATTTCCTACTTTCTATTTTTTGTAGTTTCTCAACTCATTTGCATTTTCATCTACATTTTACGTTTACACACATGCAGTCTTTTCATTTTCATCGCTCATGTTTCACGTTGTCCACATCTAAACTTTCCTCACATTTTTATGCTTTTTCCTCTTGCTTTTTTGCGTGTGAGTAGTATCCGAACTCACACACGTTAGCTACATATATGTAAGTACATATGCATGCCGGCAGCTAATTTATAGTTGAGGTTGCCGAGGATCAGATGTGGGCAAAACCTCCAGAGGAATGAATGAGAGGAATGAATGACAATGTGTGTGCATGCAAGTAAATAAATAAATAAATATGACTCTAGGAATAAGTTTAAACACGAGAGCATGGCATGACAGTGGCACCAGGTCAGTGTTTGAAACAGAATCGGATGCGTGCATGCAAACTTGGAACTTGAGGCTTTTGTTTCCCTTGGTTGTAACTATTCTGTAAAAATACAAATAGGTCTGTATGTACTGTACATATAAATAGACATGTGTACAGTGTACCATGTTCACACTACACACACAACACAAGTTGAACTAACGTTAATTTTGAAGCTGAAGAAAAAGTTGAGAAAAAACATTGTAATTTAAAAGGGCAAGGCAGCCAAAACATGGCATAAAAGCAAATAAAAACAAGAAAATAAAAAATCCCAACTTTATCAGAATGCGAATCTCATCGGGAATTGCTCTCCATTCCATGTTTTTTATTGTTTATATTCACATTCGTATAATATTTCCATTATCGAATAAATACATATCCGTAGCATTTTATTATATACAATATTCATATAGCATACGTTTTATAGTGCATACCATAATATAATATTCGTAACAATAATTGCAAGTTTATACCGATTTTATTGTCTGAATACAATAGACATCATTTGATCGAAATCAGAATTTTGGCAAATTGTGCAATTTTTTTGTTGAGTCAGTCCACTTTTTATGGGCCAAAGAGCGAGAGCGGAATGCATTATTGTCGATGCGATGTCTTGGTTTCCACGCTTATATGTTGTATTGTATGTATACCTATTTATATTGTTCCGACTCGAAAAAATATCCACCGAAAATCATATTCTGGCAGATTCGAATTCGACCCCAATCTGGTAATAACAACAATAACCGTAATAATAATGATAAATGGAGAATGTAAAATGTGAAAGGATTCGCATATATGCAGTTTTGATCGGGGTTTGAGGATTTTGAAGAGAGGTCATTGACCCGCTGACGCCATACATGTTCATGGCCATGTCTGACAATGACAAGGAAAAAGAACGCAGGGAAAATCGAGATGTTTGGGGCGGTGGAATCGAATCCATCCAAGAAACTGCATAATAGATACAATCTGTTGACAAGGACGATTGAAGAATGGAAATGGAATGGAATGGAAGGGATAGCAAGAACTCATCTTTGAGCACACAGAGGTAATGGCTGATGGTTGGTTGGTTAGCGACTGCACATGACCATGTCCTTAAATTCACAATAATACAGGTAACTATTATAATGCATCATTGAAAGTTTTATCGTGCGTTTTTTCTTTTATTATATTTTCCCTGGCTATCCATATTAGTAGGGAACCCATGGTGATTTTAGATCTACATTTAGTAGTTTTACTTTTAGTTGTGAGCAAAATTTTAGAAAATGCCACAGCAACGGAGATTTTTTCAAAGAAAATATCTACAAGTAAAAGTAAAACTACAAGTACAACGAAGTAAAATCACCATGGGTTCCCCCTTAATATATTTAGTTACTACTTTTTGTTTTCATTTTGAATAGAGCGAAATTCTTACAACTTCAAAGAGGAAAGTTTTCTAGTAGTTACGAGCTATTTTCCCGGAATTTATGCACGGATTTTCATCTTACTTTGTATCATTTTCAACTTCAATTGTCTTTCTCTCTCACTCACTCCTGTTATGACGCATGCTTTTTGTTTAGGAATCTGGAGAGATTCAGAAAAAACATTGACAGAAATAATGGTGCTTTCTGGAATACTTTTATTTTTACAGTGAATGAGGAATCTGATGAGCGGAAACTATGTTGTGAAACTACGTTGTGTCCATCAGTCTCTCTGCAATTAGTGATTTTTCTTCCATTTAAAAACTCTAAACATTTTTACCAAAATTCAGCATCAAGCAATCAGTACAAGTGGTCACTACTTCATGTAAGTATAAAAATAAAATAAAAGCAAACATGTGAATTTGCGAAATGTAATGAAAAAATGACTTTGTACACGTACACAAAACAAAGAAACTGTAGAGGGGAAAAGCTAATGACTTTATCCCACCCCTACAAGTAGTACGAGATAAAAGATTTACCTTTGTTCCAATTATTTTTGAAGGGACATGCTGGCAGTCCGTTCTTCAGTATACATATGCAAAACTACAAAACTCACCTATCACCTATATCTAAGAACTTGGACGATAGACAACCATAACGAATCGGTTTTAGAGATACTGTAGAGGAAGAATGCCGCTTGATTTAATTCCAAGTAGGTAGATGTGTATCAACTCGCTGTTCCGTGTCACACCTTGCAAACGGAGATACTCCGGTTTTCCCCTCTCCTGTGAAATCTTATGCATGGTGTTTTACGGTGACGATTGACATTGTAGCAATTGTATAGACTATGTTCTATGCAATGGTTGTGTACAATGAAGTACGATGTAGTAGAGTACAGAGTACAGTACGGTAGTGTAGTTGCATTTTATGCGGAGTCGGAGGCATCTTTCTGCCTTGCTCCTTGGCTTGCTCGCAGTGCCTCTAGGCCTACACTCACTACAGCTAAATGACACGGGGGAAAGAAGACAGGCAAAAAAGGGGGATTGAGAATGCAAGAGGAACGGATAAAAGGGGAAAGAAGAAGAGGAGAGAACAAAGCACACCTTTGGTATTTCTGTATTCAGAAATATGTGCATGCAGGATATACATAGACATATGTTGTAGGGAACAATGTACATGCTGTATAAAGGTGCATGGTGTGTTGAGTATTCGGAAAGCAAAGACATGAGACATACAAAAACTGTAGACATGCTCTTGTTCCTCTTATACAGAGTACCGTTGCATGAATATTAGTATATGTATTCTCTCATCGTTTCTCCTTGCTAGAGGTCTACAGTATATGCAGTCTCTTTAGCAGTCATTCACATGAACGTACGTATAGTTACTGTATACGTATTGTATCTACATGCATGTCATTGGGGAAAGTGCGAGCTGCGCTCATATTTTTGTTGTATTCATGCACAAAAATACTTACGTGAAATAACATGGAGCCCTGCTTTACCACTGTACATAATATGTATAAGAACCCGAGGAAAATAAAATAGCACAGCATATTAAGTTTTATGCTATGTTATCTTATATTGTGCTTATACTCTCATTCCATGGGATTGGATTGACTTGACTCAACTTGACTTGGCTTTCTGGCTTTCTGGGGGTGTCATCTCATTTCCCTTATGCAGCTGCTCTCTCTTCCTCTGTCACTCTTCCCTACAACTTTCAGTTTAGAAACTATTAGAGTGATAGAGAGAGATACATAGAACTGGAGGAATTGCATGGAGAAATGTTTCTAAAATACTGCCCTTAGCTCCTTTCCCCTACTTTCTTTATGCGTATGCATACCTGTTCAAGATAGGTCTGCTCCTAGTTTTTCTTCATAAGGAAGCTGAAATTGCTCTGTAATATTATGTACATGACAATATAACTACGATATATATTTATATATATATAACCAGGCTATTATACATGTGATATTACATGGTAGAATATGAAATATGATGAGATGTGATATGACTTCAAGATGGAGCAGTGGCTATGATATCATGTGAAATTTTCATTGGACAGAATGCATACTTATGTACATATGTATAGCTCCATAGTCATCTTGTCATTTAGCCATGTGCTTATATGCCTCTAAAATAGAGGCAAGTACAGTTATGTCTAGGAAATAAGGGAGGCTTAAGTATCCTCTGCCGTCGCAATTCACGACTGTTTACATGCACACACTGTCTCTACTCTCTACACCCAAATTACAAGCACAAAAAATATACACTCTTCTACTATCTTGTGTTTCATCCTCGCTTTCACCGGAAAGGCGAAAAGGAGCCACAAAGAGAGAGAGAGAGAGAGAGAAAGTGGGAGAGTGAGAGAAAAACGAGGACCGTCTTACATTCCTGTTTATGTCTGGGTGTAAACTTGTTGTAGTTGCTATAATATGACATTCTCCTGGTGTACTAAACTCCTGGAGAAACCCCACAGTAAGCCAAGTCAAGGGAATGGAATGGGCAAAGACCAGCATCAAGTCTCGTTCTCTCTCTCTCTTGTATTTCCCGTAGCAAAGTGTGTAAGTGTAAGTAGAGAGAGTTTTTTCCTCTAACTATCTTCATATGCATATACATACACTCGTGAGCGTATGTAGTATGTACAGAATACACAGTGTGCGGCAGAGCAGAGCCCAGTTGTCTAGTTTCAACTCGTAGCTCAAACTCAAGTCGCACCACGCACGGAATACAAATCTACGTTTACGTAGATACGTATCTATATGTGCATGCATAAGCAGTTATACTATATGCTAGTTGAAGATATCCTTGGCATCGGCACTTACCATAACATGCGAATGCCTTTCTCTGTCGGGTATGGATGAAGAGGATTGAGAGGGTGAGTAACATAATAGTGCATAGGGAAAGGGGAAGGGGCTGCTTTCCACCATACCCTGGGATACCTTGTCATGGTTGGCAGTAGTAGGTAGTAGTATGTATGCATAAGATATTAGGGATAGAGAGGAGCCAAGCCAAGGCAGACGGAGGCACGCGTTTCGGTTGCTGCTGCTGCTGCTGCTATCGCTGCTTTCCTTGCTGTAAGTAGCCATGCAAAAGGGAGGAAGAGAGAAGGAAGGAGCAATAGTGGTGGCAACTGTAGTGTTCGTCTGTACAGTTTCCACCACTTCCACTCTTCTTCTTTGTGCTCCATGCTATGTCATGATCCAGATGAAGGATATGCACTGTACTCGTGTCCAGGGAAAGGGAAAGAGAAAGACGAGATACAGACTCAATTTTACGTTTATATAAATGTCGACGTAGATGGGGAAAGTGAAAGTGAGGGAGAGAGAGAGAGAGAGAGAGAGAGAGAGAGAGAGTGTGAGGGAGAGAGAGAGAGAGAGAGAGAGAGAGGAATGTAATGGTGGCGATAGTGGCAGTATAGCGGCAGTGGCAGGAGGCAAAAGCAAAAAGTAATAGTATGTATTGTATAACGAGAGTAACTGAGTCAAAATCCTCGTGTATTGATCCGAAATTCGGGGAATAGTCCTTTTCTCCTTCCCGCTTCCTTTCTCTCATTTCTCGCTATCCACCATCCAACCATCCAGCCATACAACCAACCAAGCAGTCAGCCTAGCTGCTTCCTTCCCTACCAACCAACCAACCAGCCAGCCAGCCAGCCAACCAGCCAACCTTTCCTCCTCTGTACTCTCCTGTCTGCCTGCCTGCCTGCCGTATCCTAAAAGCACCCGGAAAAGATACACATATACTTTATCCTCAGAGTACTTTCTCCCTACAATTAGCGTGTGCCCAGTTTCCCATTCCTTCATTCCTTCCTCCGTCTACTCGGGAGTACACACTTAGAAATGTATACCCAGTGGCCCTGGCCCCGTTTAGGGTACTTTTAGCTCCAAATATTTTTGAATGTAGTCTTTTTAAACAGGTTTTAAAAAACGGGATTTCTCATAATTTTTGAATAATTGGAGTTCTTTCTGTACATACGTACGCCTATGCTGGGAGTTGGAGTTGGTGAGATGTGATGACAGGAGAGGGTGACGCAGAGATTGAGATGATGCAGGGAAAGTCGGAAGCGGAAATGCAAGGCCACATCATCGCAACTTGGGTTTGTACTCAGCTGCAGTTTGCAGAGGATGCATAAATACATAGTTACTACTCTTAAATGCTCATAAAAGGTAAGCGAAGGTTCCTTTAAGAACGGCTTCAAATATAGGCGTGTAATTCAAAGTCTTAGGATGCCAAAGAGCAATTATATAAGAGCAATGAGCCATTTTTATAAATTATTTTTGCTGTTTAGACTGGCGGACAGTTAAAATTTAGGAACAATGGTAATGCTTAAGCATTTGAGGTTCCAATTTTCGATTTATGTTTTGAGAAAAAGAGCTATACGCATTTACGCTACCGATCTTGCTGTTTTTTCGTGCATAATTGAAGTAATTTAAGTGCTGTATTTAAGTGATTTCATTCAATTTTATAGTAGAAAAGTTATTTATTAACCACGGCACAAAATCAATGACGCCATTGGATTTAATTTAATGAGATAAATTGTATTGGCGATAATAAATTTATAATTTTTTCGGATAGAAATGCTTCATGACATTTTGTTAAGGGAATTAATAGCTGTATACTGCATATTCCTCCAATGGATAAAAACCAGAATACAATGTTGAGTATAACTAGTTTAGCGACAGCATGTATGAGGTATGCATGTATATCTATGTATTTGTAGTGGCATTACTTAAATGAAGTAATTTTAGAGACCGAGTTTGGGATGGGAATGTGTGGAGTTAGGTAGGATATCAGCCCAGCATCATTCAAACTTCCTCGTCAAGTTTGGCCTAGGCTTCCAAGTTGGGAAAGAGAACGAGGAATGACTTGACATGGCACGGCACGACATGCATAGGATAGCATAGACAAGGAAAGAAGGTAGCATGTGAAAACACCGACATGAAAACACCGACAAAAAAACACATACACGTTAAAACGCCGACATGAAAACACCGACAAGTGAAAACACCGACAGCGAAAAAGTGTGTTTTTTCAAGGCCTATTCGTAAGCCCGAATGGGTCAAGTTGTGGTAAATTAAGTTTAAGAAGCCAAAAGGGGTGATTTTTGGAAAAAATTTACATGATTTTGGCTGATCCACCACCATGAGTGAGCATATTAAAGTTGAAGAGCGAAGCGAGCCGAAACCTCACCTAATTTGATCCAATCTTACACAACCGGGCTGTCGGTGTTTTCATGTCAGTCTTTTCACGTGTCGGTGTTCTTTTGTCGATCTTTTCACTTGTTGTTGTTTTCATGTCGGTGTGTTGACATGGACCCGGATAGGATTGGATGGGATGGAACAACATGGAGAACCGAATGACACACGAGGACAAAATTTCAATGTCTCTCCACTCAGTCAGTCAGTCAGTCACTCGAAGAGACTCTTATGCGTATTTCTCTCCACTCTGTGTATCTACATTGAATCTGTGGAATATTGTGTGTGTTCTTCTTCTCTTCTCTTTGACGCTCCCGTCCTGTCTGTTTTCTGTCTCTCCATCGGTCCTCCGTCTCTTTCTCTCTCTCTCTCTCTCTCTCTCTCTCTCTCTCTCTCTCTGCATACTTCCCTTTCCCTGTAGCTTTACTTTAGTCTTGGCTTTGTGGGCTTTTTCAGGTTGACTTTGACTTTTTGGCTAGACAGACAGAGAGAGCTCCAAACTAAAAGGAAAACTATGGAATACAAGCTCTACTTTCATACGACTGTATTCTCTTCTTCTGTCTTGCATCTATGTATGTGCATATGTAGCTGTCACAATTCCAAGTCCAAGGATGGAATCACTTTGAATTTGAATGTGAGATTCTAGATTAGAAGCGGCTTCCTTCTTCCTACCCATACAAAAAGGTGTTTGCGCATTTTTACAGGGAAGTTTTTGATTGTAAAGTTTCGCATTTATCGAGCAGAATTCTACATACATATTATTATACAATTCGCAATATCGTCCTAAAACATCGACAACATGATACAGAATTCGATGCGTTGAGAAAAAAGGGCGGAATTATCAGCAGAATTATTGTCAAGACATTTTTGACCGTGGGAAAACAGTGGCTAATATGGTTGCGGGCTGTAAGCATTCTTCATGTAGTCTGCAGTATATGTATGATATACAATATCTGATGTAATAATATATTTTTAATAAGCGAGAGTTGCTCGTTTCTCTTGACGCAAGATAGATATTGTAGTCATTAGGCATTTCACAATATGTGACATGCCTACAATGTAGATATAAAAATATGTAAAATACGATATGTACATAAGTACAACATTTGAGTGTTGTGAATTCAGGGCAGTAGATTCATGCATAATAGCGGTGGAAGAAAAGAAAAATATACGCCAGCCAGCCACCCAGACAGATAGACAGACAGACAGACAGACAACTACGATACTACATGTTCACTATATGCATAGACGCAAAGACAGCACCGCAAAAATGAGGTAATAAGAGAAAAACAACATTTACAAGTCAATGAAGCATGTCTGCTTTTTTTTTGCGAGTGTCGTTTTTCTTTCTTGTCTATCTACAATGTGCATACTTTCATGTATACTTTCTCCTGTCCTATTCGATTCCTTTCTTTTCCTCCCGTTCTCCCTGCACTCAACACTCAAAGAGAACATGTATTCACTTCCATGTGATGCAGGCCTTCCATTTTTGCCGTATCTAGGTATTATTATTATTCTTACTCTTATCATGTTCTCGTACGTGCACTTGTACTTACTTACATACATATTATACATACGTAAGTAATAATAGTGAAGACGGAGATGTCGTCATGCCATTAAAATGATAATATTCTACTCTTTCTCTTTTATGCTGATTTTTCGTATTTTCTATGACTTTTCGTCATCATCCCTCCTTATATGATTAGTGTTATGCATTATTATGGTAATAAGATCTAAAATCCATTCATTATTAATAATGATGGTAAAAGGAACTGTGAAATGTGGACTGACTCAAGTTTTGTCCAAGTCATAATAATAAGTGTGTACAAAGATGGGCACTTTATGTAATAAGTATACGTAAAGTCTCAACAAGAAGGGTCAAGTTAAGGTTAGCTTTAAGAGGCAGAAAGAGGGCTTGTTTCTTTGCTTCAATTCCTCCATAATATCAACAAATCCGTTCCAAAAATGTTGATTTCACAGAAAGTTGATACGAGAGAGTTTGAGTAGATTTTTTGAAAAGGATACACTTGCGAATTAGCGGGATTTTAATTTTTGAATGCATGAATGTTGCATAGTACATGCAGTAAGTAAGTAAGTTTTTCATACAAGAGATAAACTTGTAAAAGTTCAAATTCCGCTAGATGTCAAATTCTCTCGTATCAACTTCATTCATAAAGTTGATACGATAGAGGGTTGATACGAAGGAGGGTGATATCATGGAGGTTGTACTGTACGTGCATCCAAATGAACACGAGGGAGATGAGTTTGATTATGAGAGGCCAAAACAGCGATTTTATCTCAAATCTGGAGTATTTTTGCTTGAATTTGTTCATAGCTGTTGTAGGTATGTAGTATGTATGTAAATATGTATACATATATATCTGAATTGGGATGTATTTTAGTTGCATATATTGAATATGCTGGATTTTGAATGGCGGTTGGTCTATTATTTAGGATTTATTTATTTTAACTGTAGAGACTCGGTGCAGGAAATGGAAGGAAAACACAACAAGGAAGGTCTTTTATCCATATTCAAAGTGGAGATGAGGATGAACAGAACAGAGGGAGCATGAAATGACGCTTGCTTGCCTCTTCTTTTTCATTGTCGAATTGGAGATGGATTTAGATTTGAACTTAGATTTGGGCCTGGAGTTTCACTTGAATTGAGAATTGAGAGTCGAGTTGACGGTGACTGGTGAATGGGAGCGTGGATGTGAATTTGGATGTGGAGTACCCCTGAGAATCTACAAGAGAGAAAGTGGAAGAGAGAAAGGTCAATAAGAAGAAGAACAAGAACAAGTACAGTTGAAAGAAAAGGAGAAAGGCTATATAAAATAAAGAGAAGGGAGAAACATTGTTCAACCATTTTCCATGGATAAAAGGCGGAAAGAAAGAAAGAAAGGAGAGGGAGAGCAGGAATCTGTTGGAATACAAAGAGCCCACCAAACTTGGGATGGGAAAGAGATGAGACCAAAGCTGAAGCCAAGACCAAAACCAAAAGCCACCCAGAAGAGTACCCAGACCGAGACCGAGGCCAGACCAAACCAGACCAGATCAAAGCAGAGAGCTAAGGAAAATCGTAGTCAAGACTGTACTAAAAAACAGTTTTTCTGTCTGTTTGCCTGCTTCCCTCCCTGCCTGTCTATCCATCTGTATGTTTATGTATCTATTTATGGCGAAAATGAAAGGGAATAAGTAGAATCGGAGTATTCATGGCTATATAGGCTGTACTACTACTACTACTACTACATATTAGACTTGGAGAAGAATGAGCATCAACCAACCACCACTCTCTTCCTACTTCTTCTTCTTCTTCTTCCTCAGCTGGTGGAAAATGGGAAGTTGTTAGGAAAAGGAATTGCGAGAAATCTTCCATTGCCATTATAGCCATTATATCAAAATCCAATACATCTATCTCCATTAAGGGCTAATTCCCATTTGTTACGACTACGACGTTCCTCTCTCTCTCTCTCTCTCTCTCTCTTTCATTTCATGGCTCACTTTCCTTGTGCGTTTGGATTTGCTCTGGGCCTGTCTTTTGGTCCTCGTCCTGCTCTTCCTCTTCTTACACTCGTTCTGCCTCTGATTCTGATTCTGATTCTCCTTCTGGCTTTGAGTCGTCTGAGGTTTTCTCTTTGTCATTCTTATTATTTTCTCCATCCAATATTATGGCGTGTGTGTACAGTACATACGTCTACTTTAACTCTATTCTATTCTATTCTATTCCATACTCTACAGCTTCTTCACTAGCTGTCTCCAACTTTCTCTCCTCCTCCCTTCTCTTCTTCTTGTCTCCGACTCTAACTCTACTCTGTGCTTGTGTATACACACTACACACACTCACACGCACACACGCACATGAACACAAATAAGATGGAAACGAAGGATGAGGAAAAATCATAACTTTACTCTCCTTCCAAAATTTTGCAATTTTCAAGCTCCACTGAAATCCCGGCAACGACAAGCACAATCACAACCAAACCAGACCAGTGTAATGGGTTACATTGGAACCACCATTTTAGCAGGAGCATGGCCACAATGATGACGAAAATCATGATGATTATGATGATGGTGGGAGAAAAAGAGCAAGAGCAACCTCCATTTAAGATAAACTAAAAATATCGTGAGACAACAACAACGACGACGACGACGACCCTGACGTTTGACGTCTTATTTGTTTCCTAGTTTATAGATATGTATGTAGACCTCCCACTTAGTTGTGTTGTATTATACATTATGTGTATGTATTGTGATTGACGTGTGCGATGCTGCAATAATGTTGTGCATGCAATTCACAACGGTACACAATGTATTTCTTGAAGTCGTAAGTAGGCATCCACATAAACAACATTATGAATGCATGTGAGATGTGAGACTATTTGTATTATCAGTATAAATGAGCTTCCTTCCTACCCACAAAATAATAAATAACTCATGACTGTTTTCACAGTTTTTTGCTTCACCGTTCCATTCTACTAGATTTCTCTGGACTTTTGATGCATGTACAATGTACAATGTACATGAGTATTAGACATGAGCTCGGGACGTCCCGTCCCGTCCCAAGTTCGGGACGGGATCGGGACTCCCGAACGGTGGTTGTAGTCGGGACGGGACGGTACGGGACGTAGATTTTTCGGGACGGGACGGGACAGAATTTGGATTTTGAAGGGAAAATAGGCAAAAGAACGAAATTCTAGCCTTTTCCTTGAGTAAAAAATGGAGCTGTATGGAGTAATAACGCTCTTTTTGCTTGGCCTCTTTTTTCTGCTGAAAAAAGGGGTCATTTTGGAGAAAATGCAAAGCTAGTTTCGGGACGGGACGGGACAAAAAATGGAATGTTCGGGATCGGGACGGGACGGGACTCAGAAGCTCGTCCCGAACTCATCCCTAATGTAGACCGTATGTGCTTACGCATACATTCTATGTTTATATGCATATCCTTTGTGCTTGCCCATTTGTAATTCTTATCATTGCCATTATGTATTGAAGCTCTAATTTTGTGAACCACTGAACGAGGTAGACAGAAATTGCTAAAATCTTGACATAGTTATCTGTTGTTTGTACTTACATTGTATGTTAATATGGTCGTGTTTTTGTCAGAGGGGAGATGACCGTATGACCGAAAATTGCGGAGGAAACAAAATGGTACATTTGGCTTCGTTTTTAAAAATTTTACAAGAGACTAAGAACTAAGAAGAGAAAAAATCAAGGCATAACTATTGTACAATAATTGTCATAGTTAGTGCTTAATAGTAGCAGAGAATAAAAGCTAGTCAAATCTTCATTATCGTCATCTTGTTCTGTATTCGTTTTGGATTTAAACGTTTAACGTGTCTGTTCATCAGTACAATATAACATTGGAGTAGAGAGATAACAATTAGGTACGAAAATTTTATGATTTTCTCGAGATGAAGTGCCCTCAGCCATTGTGAAGATGGGTTTTACAAGTCTAGAATTTAGATTGATATTAGGACAGACGAAGAAGACGAAGAAAAAGACGACAATCACAACAATTTAAAAAGGTTAGTTATATCCATGATGTCATGTCATCGTCATCGTAATTACAGTTGTACATTTATTTTATGGTGATTATGATGATAATGTTGCTTTCTTGTGTACATGGCTTGAAGTATTACTGTGGCTGAAGCTCGAGCGAAGTTGAAACTCTCTTTTATTTTTATTTTCTGAGTTCGTATGGATCTTACTAAGATATGTACGATTTATATACACGTTACATCTGATGTATCACGCCAATTCATGTGTTATATTATAAGACGAAAGACGAAGCTACAATAAACTCGACTGTGCATGGCGTACTCTTTATATTGTATATGTATACAGTATGTATCTAAAGCTAATACTTTATTGTGGGTAGTTGTTAGCGTGTGCAAGCATTGTTAGACATCTACAAATATGAGCCTGTATGCATTTTACTCCTCAATCTAATGCAAGGTGGTAAAAGAGTATTTGTATAGTGTGAGTAGTATTTTATAATGGCCCGGAGTGTAGGGTGATTCATCTACTATTACATTATTATCAATGACCAGTCCCATTGCTCTTCTACATTCTACATTGCCATTGTATTATGTATATGTGTACATCATATCTTGAATAATGTATGGTACTATGCTAATATATACTTACATTTGCTTTTGAAACTTGCAATTTTCTTATAGCGAGAAAAAAATGTCTGTTTAATTTAGCATATGTACTATTCTTACACGATGGGTTTAGCATGTGTATGTGTGTGTTCAATGGCGTTTTGAGCGTAGACTTCAAGTGTGTATACGGCATTTAAATTAAATAACTGGATAAGAAAGTTTGCGTAAATATGCACGTATGTATGTAAGTACACGCATTTTTTCGCAGTGTGTGTAATACGAGTCTGTACTGTGTACATAATTAAATATATTATATTATATGTATTATAAGAAAAGGTTATTTACATCATATTGTGATAAGGATGACCAATACAGTGATTTTAAATGACAAATATTCTTTCAGGATGGTGTTGATAATGCATGAATCAGTTCTAACTCCCTGCGTAACTCTCAAATATTTTTTTCATAGAATTTTGAAGAAAAACCTTATGTACTCAAACTAAAATAATATATAGGCATTTCTAATTTATTTATTTAATTGTCCACAGACGTTGGTGTAAAGTCTTTAAAATTACTTAAGTAGGAATGTCATGACCTGTGTCCTGCGGTGTATTATGTTTTTCTGTTTAACGGCATCACAAATGGCTTGATAATAAACACCATTTCGATCGTGACAAAAAATATAGCCCACCAGTACGTGGGTCAGGCTATCGGGGTGCTCGTGTGCTCAATCCTTAATATTTTCTTCCACGACTATTTTATCAGTTTGTCGTGATCCTTCTGTCAACACATTGTTGAATATCTACTATTTATTTCTCTGTTTTCACGATTCCTCTCGTTCATTCTCTCCATCCTGGTAAATAATATCTCATATTATTATTCGTATTCGGCAAGATTAAATCTTCTGTGGACTGGATCTCTTTTCATCCGATAACAACGATGGCGTTGATTGCCTTGCTGCTGTGCATCCATATACTCATTTATCGCTCTGCCTATGAACATTTTGTCTTGTTACTTTGGAATGGAGGTTGGCAATACAAAAGGTTTGGATGATGCTCGAAACAGTGTAAATCTGGTTAAAATGTCAGAATAATCATCAATAAACTTCGATATTCTTGGTTGCCTCAAAATCAGCCGTCGTTATTTGTGGAGGGTTAACATTTAATAAACTGAACGCATGATATTGACAAATTTTTCACATGGATAAAATTGAATCCCGGTAATTCGGTATGATGAATCAATATTGTAGGTTTGGGACTAGGATTTCAAAATTAACAATTATTCTCAGAGCTTTTCAAGCAGTATAAATATACTTAGTGTGTGTTTACACTTGCTTTTGACCGATGATACATACATATGAGCTTATCTTGTGTAATGTTATTAAAACGTTGAATAATGGTCAGTAATGATAGTGTGTAATGTGACATGTAACATTATGTACAAAATGTAATGTTCAATGTCAAAGTTTTACCGCTCAGTAGCTAAACACATGAAATACCTTACAAACATAATCATGTTTAGATGTCAATCGGACGTAAATACACACCAAATGTGGTATAATATGAACCTACATAAAATATAATGTTGTTACCTTAGCATTTGCCATATTTACTGATTACAAGTACGAAATTACGGAGTTGCAAGTTGCAACCTATAACTATAATAGGTTTCCAAGGAAGAAAAATCCTGCAACAAATTATAACCTGTCCGCTTCCACCTTTTATTTAAATGTTTACATATGTACACTACATGACTATTATATAAAGACAAGTTTTTCACATGGCACATTTATCATTCGAAGTTCAATAAGGATATCTATAAAACATTGCTTTGTTTCGAAAAATAACAATTGGAAGTTGATGCACATTATACATGCATCAGTTTGACAAAATATGTTACATAAAGTGCTCGACAATACATAATCCTGTTCCCGAACTGACAACAAGGCAAATTCTTCCTTTAAGCCAGTACTCTCAAAATGTAAGTACTACTACATATAAAAGCAATTTTGTGAAAATGAGGGATTTGCTGTGACTAATTTGTAAATAGTTTGAGTTTATATCTGAAATGAAGGTTTAAAAATATATGACAAATGAAAAGCTTTGACGTCTCTTCGACCTGCAAACAACGTAAAGGTTTTCCAGAGATACATTTTGTTATTCGAACGTTTGCGCTGTCTTAGGTTTGAAACGGGGACAGGTTTTGCACAAATGTTTGTTTTAATGTCCGTTTTTATTAATCACACCCATTGGGCACACACTTATAAAGTAAATAGAAAAATTAGCTCGTATTTCACGATAATATACTGGCGAAATATCAATTTACTTCAGCTTTTTGTTTGTCTGCTACTTAACAATGGCCTCCTATAACCTCTGGATTGGCCTTTTTTTCGACAGAAGTATAAATGATGGGAGAGTTATATTTTTTCTGTACTTTTATACAAACAAGGAGCTTTTAAGAAGAGTGCTTTCGCAACAAAAAAATGTTAAAGCGGTGCATAATAAATGTGTAAAAAATTAATTCGACGAGATAAAATACCTGTGGTATCTCGTCTGGAGAGTGTGTATTGTAGAGCGTAGATGTACAAATGATGGAAGATTTAATGTATGTTTGTGAAGTTCATTTGTGTGTAACGACAGTACATTCCTTTTCATATGCTCTCACACGGTGGACGGGGTGTTCTTTATTCCAGTAGAGTCGCTAAAATGCTAATACATAATATGTGTGCAACTACTTGTGTATTTCAATAGTATATTCTTGACATATCCTTGACTCTTTTCATCATATGATTATGGACTGGACTGTACTTTTGCAGTTTTCCGTTTCAACTTCCAACAGCCCCGCGGCAAAACTCTCTATTATATATGTATCTCTTGCTTTTTATCTCTTTATTGATATTCCGAGAGAAAAATAACATGAGGTTATGTTGTATATTATGTATGTACATTGTACATGTGCAGTAAAAGCAGAAAAAGACTGACGATGAGTATGTATTGTGTGTGCATCGTACTTTGCTCTGTTGTATTATAATGGAATATATGTATATATATATACGTACTACGTTCCGAATGCAGAGAGAAATTAAGTAACTGGCAGATAGACACACAGGACTTTGAATGCTGAATCTCAATCTTGTCTCATTTATTACAATGTGTAAAACATTTAGACAAGGGACCTGGCAGCGCAGATGTTGATGGCCCACAGTTTGTTTCTCTCCTATAACACAGACACACACAAACTCTTTTTATGCTCTCTTTTTCCCTCTGTGACCACTTGGTGTTTGGGTTTTAGCCTGATCATAAATAAAAGCGCATCGGATAAAGGTCTGTTATGGAGGATGAATGGTTTGGGATTTGTTATGCTCTACACATGGAATAATTGAGTATTATTAATATTATTATATCGAGGTGATAGAGTAGAAAATACCTAGAGAAAATATTATGTGCTTTAATCTAGATGTATTGAATATATAGAACTTAAAGCGGGCCATAACACTGAATTTACCAAAATTTTATCCTATACGAAGCAGTTTGAATAGTTTTTCGTTTGTCAGATGATTTTATACAAATTAATGTTTATGTACATTCATCCAATAGTTACAAGTAGATAGTACTGCTACTAATGATCCACATCCAAGGTCTTCGTTATCATTTTCATTTACAATCTTTGACATGGATGTTTCTAAATAAATGCGTTGATTTTGGAGTTTGATGGAAAGAAAACTTAGCTTTTCAAATTAGATAAAACATGGAAGCCAACCAGAAGTCGTACAAAATCTATGACTAGGATATGTACATATTTAGTATGTGTCATTTTTGTTTTATAACTTTATAAAAAATTTACTTTCCATTTTAGTTTCTCCTGTTTTCAACAAGGATGGCAGTTAAAATTCTGAAAACATTACGCCGATTTTGTACTGGGGAGAGAATTTTTTATACGTATGACGTATATACATATAGATTATAGATATGCTAAGATTCTAGAAAGCAGTGAAATTATCCTTTTATACATGTTTTTTTAAAGTAAGACTACAAAAAGTCGTTATTCACAAGCCATCGATTCTCATTTCATCCATGTATCATAATCATCAACGTCATTCCTATATATACATATTCTCATCTCGAAAATCTCTATCGCAAGCTTTCCCATCTTCCATGCATCCTTTTTCACTTGAGAAAGGAGAAAGATGATGAGATGAGGGAGCTCAATTCAAGTATTGTATAAGAGGATTAAAGGAAATGGTGATGAGCGAAAGAGAAAGAGAAATAGAGATATGGAAGATTCACGCTTCAGAGGAAAAGCAAGGCATTTGTTCGTATTTGTATTTGGTATTTTTACATGCATAAATGCGATAAAACATATGTATCCACATCAAACACATAAGCAGCTAGCTATATACATATACTGTATATTTATGTAGAAGATGCAGGGATTATCCCTTTTAGAATTTATTATTATTATTCGAACTAAGGATAAAATTGGGTGGTATGTCTGCACATAGACATATGTAGGTAAATAAGTAATTCTGTAGTTTTATAAAAATATAAAATATATATTTTGTATACTAGACTTATATTTATATCGTGCATGTAAAAACCGTCCATTTTCCGAAAATCCAGTGTGATTTACACTCGTAAATGCTCCTCATTTTGGTTTACGTGATGGAAGCTGTTGGCCGGTCAATTTTACCAAATTGAGTTAAACAATGACCGTTACCAAGGCACTGGAGGTTGTTGGCCGGTCAATTCTACCAAACTGAGTAAAATAATGACCGTTTCCAAGGCACACGAACGGGGACGTCGCCTCCAAATAGTGCCTCATATAAAATCGTAGAGGTTGAGGA
>JAQIVE010000978.1:0-29051 GCA_034698285.1 Sminthurinus bimaculatus | reverse complement strand
ACAATGTATGTAGATGATGAGTAATTTTTCTTACTACCCACTGTTTATTGTTTTAAAATGCAACAACGGCCATTGAATTTCAAATATGTAAATCTGAAATCGAATTCACTCTTTCTTATACAAAATAACCACCATCCTTTGTTTATACGATTGCTCGAAATTGTAACTAAAAATGAGTGGGTTGCTTACAAAACCCCCCTCCAAATTTCCCTTTACATTATATGTTGTATGTTGTAACTTAGTATGTTGTAAAAGTATAAGCAAGTTGCCTCTCGGTTTCTCCGGAGTTGGCCTGGTGATTTATCAGTTGTTTATCTTCCATTCGATTGAATGAATGTGAGTGTGAGGGGGAGGAGGAGAAGGAGGAGGAGACTCTCTCTCTCTCTCTCTCTCTCTCCTTTGCCTGTGATACATGATAAGTTGATATAAAGAGGCTTGAATTGGGGTGAATTTAATTAGTGGGACTGGCAGCAAAGCTTCTTGCCATTAGTTTTGTCAACAAGGACGGCAACGACGACGACGACGACGAGGAGGAGGAGGAGGAGAAGTGAGATAAATATGGAGAAACTTTAAAGGTCCGTGTTGTTAGAGAGAGAGAGAGAGCATTGTAAAAAGTTTTGGCTCCCTTCGTTACTCTTTACCTCTCCCCATATTACATATGTAGATATTTAGATAGATAGATGGATGGATGGATGGAAAGATATAAAAGATAGTCTTGGTGTTATGTTTGGTGTGGGTTGAGCTTCGCTCAGCTCGACTCGACTCTGAATTTGCGTGTCTATTTGTTTTGTAAATTGACACTGGTCCTGAGTTGAGTTGAGTTGAGTTGGTGGCTTGAGACTCCGTCACACCGATTTCTTCTCTCTCTCTCTCTCTCTCTTTTCTGCCATCATCATCATCATCAATACCCTGTTATGTCATGTTATGTGATGTAGTGCATGGGTATAAAAGTGTCATATTGATGGGGTCCCCGCTTCTTCTTCTTCTACCTCATTTGCACGGCCAAGACATAAAATGATGATGATGAAGGAAAGAGTTGGCCCGTTATGTCACTCTGTTTTTGCCCCTCCATTTCTCATGCATGGATTCATTGCGTATGTAGACATCTCAGTAAATATATATATATATATAAATAGAGTGTAAGTAACATATATAAGCTCTACGTGTTGGATTGGGAGTGGAATCGAGTTGAGTTTGAGTTGAGTGTTGAGTGAGTCGAGTGGATCCCGTCAAAGTCGTTGAAACTTTTGAATATTCTTTTGACGAAATTACAAGCAAGTTTCCTCTGACCAAACTCGCATAAAATCTAATAACGACCGGATTTATTGAACTATGAAATATGAAGCCAACCAAAGAAGGAAAGAGAGAAAGAAGAGAGAGAGAGGCTGCCATACATTATATACACAGATTCTCCCTCTCTCTCTCTTTCCTCTCTCTACTTTGCAAAAAGGATTTTGTCTGCCGCCTCTCTCTCTCTCTCTCTCTGTGTAATCAATGATGGAAACCTCACATCAGATATTCGCACAACTCAAACTAACAGAGTTGAGTCCAACTCAGGCTCTCTCTTTCTCTCTCTCTCTCTTTCTGAGCTACAAATTCCCAGTCAAATTCAAATTCAACACTGTGCACCTCGACTCAACTTACGTACTCTATCTCTCTCTCTCTCGCTCTGTGTTTTACTTGTAGTTTTAGTTTCAAGTCATGACGATAACTAAATTTCGAGATTTTCAACACGCCAAAGAAGAATACATGAAACACTTTTCTGTTTACTCTGACGAGGCCAAATTCCTCAAATCACATTACTTCAAACCCCATCTTTCACTATATTTATTATAATCTATACGTATATTATCTACACATAGAAACCAAAGTCAGCTCACCTTTTCCAGCCTAAAAATTTAAAATATCATGAGGGAAATTTAATCCGCTCCTTTTTTATCGAATCCACTCCCGCATACTTCTTCTATATATACTCATCTATACGCCGTACACACATAGATTTCGTATTATGCTTACTTCTTACTTCTAGGGATTTATAAAGGAAAAGTTGATTCCGTTTCGTTTGCTATACACACACTTGGAGTTGTTGGAGTTGGTAGTTTATTTGCAGCCCCCTTTTCCACTCCCCCCCTTTCTCTGAATATGTATAATATATTATTGAAAGTTTAAAGTTATTTCGCAGTGTTCCTTTGTCTCGTTTATTTATGGAAAGTGGGGAAAAGAGAAGAGAAGAGAAGAAGACTGCTTGATGCTTGAAACTGGAAATGACGTGATGAGGTTCCTCTTTTCTGTATGTTTTATAAATATGTAAATATACATGATACATGGGAAATATAGATGCGAGTTATTGGGAAATGAGAGTGCGGATGGGCCTTTGAACTATGAAACCCTATTTGACTTTGTAATTTTTTTCCAGGCCACTGTCATCACCATGATTGCTCCATGAACAGCAAAGCAAAGCAAGGCTCAGATTTATTTCATACATGCAGCAATCTAACTATTATGCTAAATTGAATTACGCCGTGTAAATATGCTGCAGATTATCTGCAGATAGTTACAAAAGTGTTAGCGAGAGAGAGAGAGAGAGCAGCTTTAATGTGTGATATGTATACATGGATACATATTATAGCATGATATGTACACACACACACACAGGGGAGATAAAAGAGGGACAAAGGGGGGCATCGAGTTGAGACAATTGGGACCAAAGTCGCAAATTGATTAGATTGACAAATTCAAAACTTGGCAGCAAATTCAATTTACACCAGTCAACTCGACTCCATAAGGGAGAAAGGGGAAAGGAAAGGAAAAGTGCCAACATTCACCATGGGCCAATACACAGTGAAACACAGAGAGAACGAGAACGAGAGAGAGAGAGAGAGAGATCCTTTTTGGTCGGTCGAGTTGGGCTCGTGGTGGCGTCTGCATGGCTGCAGATCTCTTCCCTTCTTTCTCCTGCTTCTTCTTCTTCTTCTTCCTGTTCGGCGCAGAACATCCAAACTAAAGGCCATATTATACAAACTCTTTTCTTGTATCGTCTCAGGAGAGAGAGAGAGAGAGAGAGATGAGGATCGAGTATCAGATACTGAGCAAGTATTATGTATGTAATACATATTACATAACTACATTGGCAACGGTGGACATGGGTGAATGACAATCTTTCCCATTTCTTTCGCCTTTTCTTTCGCCTTTTCTTCCTTTTCCCACCGGCCCAACTTGCTCATCAGCAACAGTACAAATGTCAATTTCCATAGGAATACGAATATGAATTGTGAGATATTTTCCTCTACCTTTCTGTACTTTGTTCTTATACTCTTGGATTTGTTGTTTTGGAATTATATTATTATGACTAGCCATCTATATTATATCATTATAATATGATATGATATGATATAATACAAAGGTGCTTGCCCCCTTCTGAAATCGAGGAGGGTGAAGAAAAAGAGGACAAATTTTGATGATGATGATTATTAAATTACGAAGAGCAGCATGTCTCACATGGTATGGTATCATTTATATCGTGTTTGATACCTCTCCTTCTCTCTTCTCTCCACCACAAAGAAATGACTGATGAAAATCCCAGGGAAAATCAGTCATCCGACATGTCACACCAACTTTCATACTTCTTCTTCTACTTCTACCATAATACTTTTGTTCTTGAACATTTTCTTGAAAACAAGAACTAAAAGAGAAGAAAGAGAGAGAGAGAGAGAGGAGCAGCTTGGGATTTTCGATGAGGATTAGTCGCAGAGTTTCGAAAACTTTGTCGTCCCCTTCCCTGATTGAGATTTGTGATGATCGTGTGGTCTCATTCTCGTCTCTTGCGACCCCCTTTCTTCCCCCCCGTCCCCCTCCCTCTCTCTCTCCCTGCATATTTTATCGGGAATTGCGATTCTCATTGGAACTCTGGAGATTTGTCCTGCATGCTGCCGAAGAAAACTTTGTCAAAACCAATCACAACTCTCTCGCAAACACAATCATAATCGTAATAATCACAAGTTTTATCCTGGAAATTGGTGCACTTAGCCTCTCTTTGTCATTCCAAAATCAGATCAGCGGGACGACGGAGACCTGGAGAAACTGGAGAAGAAGTAGAGAAACTTCCTCATGAACACTGAACATCAACATATGCCAAACTGTCCTTTCAATTGAATTTACAAGGTAACTTTTGTCCTCCCTGTCCTGCCCCCTCTCAATTATGTCTCCTTGAATTATGTGGCCAAATCTTAACGGTGCCATACCCATAATTTTATACTTCATCTCTCTCTCTCTCTCTGCTTGCTTGACTCTCCGAATAATATACGATTTATTCCCTTTAAAACTAAGATTCAAATTAAGAACTTGCTCCATCTTTCTTAAGGCCAAGTTTTCAAAATTAAATCAAGTTCACAATTGAGATTATGTAAATCTATCTGAATGGAAAGAAGTGGAACATGGATAAGACTTTGTATTGGTGTTGCTGTTGGCATTCCCTGGAAAATTAGCTGCCCTTGACGTGTCATGTGTGTCTGATTTATGACCCTTCTTATTTTAACTGTACAGCTAGTTTAGTTCGCTTGTCTAAGGGACGGACGGGCAAAAGTTCATACCTGCAGGAATTTGTGGAAGAGCAAAGATTATATTTTGGAAACTTTTCCAGTTTGACGAATACCTACAACAATTTGTAGGATTTGTACGTAAACATAAACCCTAGGAAATGGCTGGAGAATACGGCTGTCGATAAGTATAATATGTGTAAAGACAATATGCTTGCTCCATTTTGTTTCCTCATCAAGTATAGGGGGGGGGCAATGGTATACAAAGCAATGGTGAAAAGGTGAAAGGTGACGGGGCACAGCATGTATGCGCAGATAGGAGCCGGCATTTATTTGTATTTTCTGTGTAAAGGGGGCCATTTGTGTCACGAAATGTGTAATACGTTTATACATTTGGTACACTGTGCTCCCCTTTCTTCTTCTTCTTTTTTTTGCAGTCCTTGTCATTGTCATTTTACAAGAGGAAATTCTGCTCGGCAGTATTTCACAAGAAGGTGTGCAGTGTGCAGTGTGTTGGCTGGAAGGGAAACGAGCGAGTCACTCACTCTAGACAAATAGGAGCAACTCACTTTTAACTTTTGAAAAATGAAATTCACAACGGAGTCCTGGAACAGAGACAGAGACAGAGATAGACAGACGTACTACTGCATGAGGACATTTTGACGCAGTGCTATGAAAAATCAGACGAAGAAAAAGAAAAGGAAGGAAAGAGAGGAAGAAAGTGGACGGAGTCGGCATAGCAAAAGATAAAGAAAGAGGGTAAGAAAGAGATGGTAAAGGCAAACAAAAGACAAATTAGATAAGCCCATAGTTTTTAGAGCGTCTTCCCCTGCTGCCTCAAAGTGAAGAGGACGTTCGTATACATTCGTATACATACGGAGGTTCGACTCGCGAGAAACTTGGTGAGAAATTACATTTGTCGAATAAAAATAGGATTGACTCAAAGTTTTTTCTTGGTCCCCTTTTCCTCATAATACGCTCCTTGAATTTCAGAGAAACCAGCCAGCCAGAGTTGGCCGTCTTTTGCCTGTCTCCTCTTCCTTTATTTCGCTTTACTTTAGGACCAGAAGAAGCAGAAGCAGGAGCAGAGACTCCTCCATCAGCATGAGCCACAGAGTTGAGCCATACGGAGGAGCAAAGCGCGGAGAAAAGGCGGCTGGAGAAAAAAACATTGAGAACATAATATGTATGCACAGTGTACATTGTACACGTTGCTTCCGACTCTCCACGTACGTATCTCTATACAACACACACACACACACATGTACGAGTACATTCACGTGCAAAAAGGACAACCCTAAGCAAGTTTGTATCTATACATATATGGTTGATATTTATGTATACATACTACATACAGAGGACTTGTTCCAGCCCGCAGAGGACTATATATGTATATATGTGCTGTGCTGGATAAAGGAGCAAGGCATGACTGTGTGTGTGTGCCACGACTTGGTTTCTACACACACACACACACATATTACCTCATCCTCATAATAGAAGACGTCGTCTAGAATTTCTGCTGTCCTTGCAACATTCTTTTTGTGTGTGCTCACTCAGTCCTTTTCCTCTTCCTCCTCCTGCTCCTCCTCCTACTTCTTCGTCGTCTCCTCCTCCCCCTCCTCCTCCTTCTCCTCAAAACGACTCTACAATGTCTTGTGATGCTGCTTCATCGTCTTTTGCTGCTGTGGCTCCTTTATCCAGACACAGATACAGACACGATGCGATGCGATGGGCGATGGGATGCGAGGTGGTAGGATATATGTATGATGAAATGTTGAGCGGTTAGATGTGGATGTACAATATACAATACACATACATGAAACGGGATGGCAGAGAATGGAATAGCGAACACCAAAACCAAGAAGAAGAAGAGGCAGAGAATGTTGGGTGGCGGTGAGGATGGTGACCCACCCAAGAAGAAGTCCAAGAAATGAAGATAATAATAGGACGAAGAAGAAGAAGCGGAGGAGGAGTATACATAATAATAATAATGATGCTCATCCTCTATCTCCAGATATATATGCACAATATTAAGGCTTAGACAAAGAGGACAATAAGGGACGAGAAAATGCTCCACACACCACACACACACAGAGAGAACGAGAGACACAGGCAACTTTGGTCTGATGTACTTTAGATTGTCACAAAGACCAAAGAGACAAAGACAAAAGAAGATCCACTCAGTTCATTTCCACGATCCAGCACACAAAACCACGGCACGGCTACACACACACACACACACACCAATACAATACAAAGCCTCGTCGCAGAGAGAGAGAGAGAGAGCGAGAAGGTGAACGTGGACAGTAAAAATATCTGGCGAGCTATCTATCTGCATTATTTCTTTATCTTGTCCTTTCCTCTCTCTTTCTTTGTGTATTTCTTTGGTTATTTTGGGGAATCCAAGTCCAAGTACTCGACTAAAATAGAGCTGAGATGAAGAGACAGAGAGTGTGTGCAGTGTGCAAGGAAGGCAGGATTCTCATCCCATTCTTTCCAAGTTGGAGCAGAAACAGAAACTTGAAAGAGCGGCGGAAAAAAGAAGAGAAAGGTCCAAGAATTCCAAATGAATATCACATGACATCACTTGCCTCCTCTTTTATTTCCTCTTCTTCTTCCTGAGTATGAGGGCGACGAGAATGACGACAATGATGATGATGATGATGATGGTCAAGGAATAGACAGATAGACAGATAGATAGATAGATAGGTGACCTGTGCCGCATGCATTTCCCCGGGTCTTCCATCAACTGCTTGGAAACGGAAGAAATTTCAAATCTAATCACATGCCTTTGTGCTCTCCGCCTCAGTGAACACACTTGCATCCCATCTCATCCCATCGAATCGCATCACAGTCAACCAGTCTCAATCCTCGCAGCTATCAATCGCCCGAGATTTCATTCATGTCCAACATCCCTCATACATACAATATGTTACATACTTGCACACTGTACATGTACGCATCCTATAGATATGCTGTGGCTCTAAGTAGGTATTCCAATATATATCCTTTTAAAAGAAAAAGAAAAAAGCAGAGAGGCGCTCTGACGTATTTCTTCATTTTTAAAGAAACTTGTTGTTCATTCCTCTCGACATTTTTGCTCCAGCCTTTTCTACCTGGACATTCACTGGAGACACACACTCAAGCTCAAACAAATGGACAACTTTTCTCCTATATACATAAAACACATACATAAATTAGATCTCTGGATATGAAACCTACGTATGAAAAAGTCAGAGTGTCTCCTATTTATAAGTACATGAAGATATATGTAAAATATGACGGAGTTGCTCTATATGCATGATGAAGGAAGAGAGGAGAGGTCTCTGAGGGGCCTTACAAACTTCTCTCTGAAATATGGAGAGACAGTTGAATTCCATCATTCCCCTTCTTCAGTTCTCGAGGCTCTTTTTCGTCTTCCCTTCAACTTGGTCCACTTGTTCTTGGTCCTCATCACGACGATTTTGATGTCGGCCTTCAAGTGCTCATTGAAAAAGGCCTTCAAAACAAATAAAATCTTTTCTCTGGCATTTCTTAAAATTAGGAAATTGGCTTGAAATGATTTCCAGTTGCAGTCGTCTTTTTACTCTGCTGTATATTATGTACAGTCCAATTCCAAAACAAGAACTTGTACAGACAGGGTAGAACATACCTGAGTTTTTCTTACCAATAAAAGCATAAGGCACGAGATCAAAAGGAACACGACATTCCATTTGCTAAATGAACATTAAATTTGTATATGTTTATACACAAATCAAGCAAATGGATATGTATGAATTTTCCCTATTTGCTAAAGAATCTCTTTCCCACTTCTCAGATTTCCAAGGTACATATTTTATGCTTATATATATGCAACTCATTTTGTGGCTTTTTTCCTAAGCACACAAACTGCCCAACTATGTAAATAGTTGAGAAAAGAGCTGGACACGGACGAAAATGAAAATAAACTGTTGACCTTGGAATAGAGACGAGAATGCCTGAGCAAAATGCAACAAAGATCAGTTGAAATGTGAGACGGGAAGAGGGGAAAAGTGGTGGAAAAACGAGTGGAATTGCTCAAAGTGTGTTGGCTGTTTTGCTCTCAAAGAAGAATTTTAATTATCTCAATTGCCTGGGCACTGACTACGTACTTATATGTGTGAGTGTGTGTTGGCTTAATTTGGGCATACCATAACTATACGGCATCCAGAATTTTGTGCAGTTAATACATATATATAAGAGGAGTAACGAGAGGGTTCTTCCTTCTTTTTCTCTCCTTCATCTATCAC
Source organism: Sminthurinus bimaculatus (assembly GCA_034698285.1). Lineage (NCBI taxonomy): Eukaryota > Metazoa > Arthropoda > Collembola > Symphypleona > Katiannidae > Sminthurinus > Sminthurinus bimaculatus. The sequence goes on along the minus strand of JAQIVE010000978.1, from coordinate 20,248 downwards.
TTATATATCTCTTCATATTCTACTCAAAGGGAAGGAATTCAAAAATCAAATTAATTGATATTCATTTATTCCCAGCTCACTGATGCTCACTCCTCATGTAAGTAAGTAAGTGTGTGTAGATATATTGATGGAAAATCTATTGAGATTTTATTGCAGCTATTGGAAATCTGTTCATCTGCTCTCATAAATTTCGTGGCTAATCGAGCGAGCAAACAATTTTACAGCTCGGACATTTAACATTGTTTCATTGAGTCCATTCTATTCTATTCTATTCTATTCTATTCTACCTGATGGTGGAATGGACGGTGGTGTGTGTATGTGTGTGCAATAAAAAATATTATGATTAATGTAATTAATGTATTTTGCCCTGTAATTCTCCGGCCCCCGCCGGCCAGCAGGGCCTTGCGCGATAAAAAACTGGCAATAAAAACAAGACAAAATCGAGTAGTTTTACAAGATAAAGAGGAAGAAGACGAAGAAAAACAAGAAGGAGCGAGGCAACCAGTCCTGGTCTCCAACTCACCTCTTTCGTTTCCTCAGCCCTTTTAATTTAATCACCATAATGGTTTAATAACATTGGTTTTCCTCCTTAAAAACTATTCACTTTGTCCCTTTCCGTTTTTTTCGCTCTCTTTTGCTCCTGCTCCTTGGTCTACATTTCTTGTAGAATCATCATTGTGACCGCAATCATAAGCATAAGCATAATCATAATCGGATCATGAGGAATGTCCGACTCGGGGAATTGAATTCACAAGACCAAAATAGTAGGCACACCGTAGAGTAAGAATAACAATAATAATAATAATAATATAATAGACTAAACCATGTCCAGTCCAGATCCCATCTGAAACGTGTGTGTGTGTTTGTGTGTGTGTGTGGGAGAGTGAAAATCCAGGGAATAAAATGAGTAGAGGACTCTACTTTTAATTCTTGCCTTTACTCCACTTTGCTTCTCTCTCTCTCTCTCTCTCCTTTTTTGTTTCTTCGGCTACTCCGTCCACACACACACACACACACACACAAGTTGTGTACAATTTAATTGATTAGAGTCGGAAAACTAAATTCTCCACACGTCTTCTATTTCTTCTTTCGCTCCGAGCCAAAGTCAAAGGCAAAGCTAATGTTGTGTCTGACTCTGACTGTGTGTGTGTGTGATGTACATACAATGTGCAGTGAGTAGACTGTATAAACCGCGTCCATGGACGCAAAGTAAAGTAAAGCTAAAGCAAATGAAAGGAAACGAAAGAAAGAAAGAAAGGGAGAAGAAGTTGAGTTGGAGAATAGACAACTAACTAGTTACTCTCTCTCTCTCTCTCTCTCTCTCTCTCTTACTCTCTCTTTCTTGCGTCGTCCAAATGGGAATAATGGAGGATTTGGAGGAATAACGAGTGAAAAAAAGGAGGAAAAACGAACCTACGAGATTCACTTCATCTCTCCTCTCTCACTCGCTCTCTCACTCACTCACACATTCTATATTTATACACCGGCTACTATACATACATACATACATACATACAAGGTTTGATGATAAGCTAATCAAAGTCATTATGTGTGTGTATTGTATGTGTATACATATAGGTAAGATTGGATGGATCCGTGCATGCATGCATGCATATGCTATTGCTATTGGATTGTGTATCCAGCAGAGTTGATTCCAATGTACTTTTTTCATTCATCCATCCGTGTCGGAAAAATCTCTTGTAGCTCTGTCTTGGAAATTTCTCTTCTTTTCCTTCCCCATCCGATATTGCTCCTGTTCCTTCTCATCCTCCTCCTCCTGCTGCTGCTGCTGTGATTCACTGATTTCCATTCACGGAATCCACCGAGTCACATTCTCAAGTAGCTCACCATTAACTCCCCCCGTTTACTCCACAACCATTGTCTATGCACATTGCTTATGTATATTACTAGATATACCCGACTCACAAGTTAGAGTCATGCAGATTCACCGTCTAATTCTAAATTTTAACTTTGAAATTTTATCCGCACCAAGAATTGGTCGTTTTTTCGGCTTTAGTCAATTCTCCACCATTTTGCGTACACTGTTGCCCTTTTACGCAATTTTCAAATTGAATTGTAAGTTAATTACGGGTACTCTGATTAGTCTCATCACAGAGACTGACTTGTCTATTGTTTATGGGCTATGGACGTTAACTTTGCATCAAGAGTCATTCAAATTCAAGAGAATAGAATGTATTTTATATAATATATACAGGGCTGTATAACTATTACTGTATACACTATACAGTACACATAATATTCTTCTTTTGCAATGGTGATGCAAAGAGAAATAGAGTTGAAAATGAGCAAATAAAATGGTTCAACTGTCTTTTTCTCTCCGTTTGTCCGTACGTGAGTGTGTGTGTGTGTTTGTTTGTGTGGATGTGGATGTGAAAGAAAACAAATGGTGCTGGTTGAGCGGGCGGAAATTGAAAAGTTGACTTGACTGCATAATGTCCATATGTATATAGTATATACGCCTGTGTGTGTGTGTTTATTGGAGAAGAGAGATACACGTAATAATAATATTGTGCTATATCATGTTATCTCCACTCTTTGAATGTGACTCAACTACAATGGGAATCTGAAAGACGAAACCAAAGGCAGAGACAGACAGAGAGAGAGAAATAGCAAAAAACAAAACGAGATAGTTTTTCTATTTGTTTTTGAATAGAGTTTCTTCTTCTACTTGTTCTTGTTCCTTCCTCTCTCTCACACACAAAATGAACAACAAGAGGAATAATAATAAAAATAGTAATAATAATAAGGAGGAGGAGAGGAGTTTTAAAGAGAGTGGTAATAATCATGCTAATAATAATAAAATAGGGAGGTGTGTAAATTGCATCACATTTTGCCATTCACATTTTTTCTCTCTTGTATATGTTTGTATTTAGTATGTAGTATGTAGTATTTAGTTGTTGTTGTTTTAATGTTTCCCATCTCCTTTATATACTTATCCCTTGTATTTTCTCAGCCTACTCATTAACGTCCGTCTGAAAGTTAACTTTCCAGAAAATGACTTTGGATTGGATGAGTGTGCAGAGTGGAGAGTACACAGAGTGGATGCATAAAAGCATGTCACAAACTGACTGAGTTGAATTGCCTTGTATATTATAGAGAATATATGTATAGATGAAGGATAAACAATAAACAATGGACGGAGAATAGAGACATCCCAGTCAGGAGGAGTAAGTAACAGTTACCATATTGGATCTCATTTCAAGTGTTAACCATCTCTTTCTCTCTCTCTATTTCGCTCTTTCTCCAGCTTCAATGTGCTCACGAGTTATGGACTAGATTGGGCTGCCACAAGAATTTTCCATGTGTAGGGAGTTTTGTATGGATAAATAGAGGATTGAGATTGCATTTGAGACTGCATCAGTCAGTGGACTCCTCACCCACTCCTGCTCCTGTCAACTAGAGCAAATAAAGGACTGGCAGGTCGTGTTGAGCCATTTCTATTAACTGTTGCTCACTCCATATCCATCCATATACAATATACAAGTCCAGTCAAAGCACAAGCCAACTGGTCATCTGTGTGTTTGAAGAGTAGTATTCCTCAAGCCGCGGCTTGAGGAATCTCATTGAGAAACCTGAGACGAAATGTGATGCGACCTGATGGGATGCAATTAAAAGCCAGACCAAAGGCCAAAAATGCTCAATCTGCACACACACACACAGCACATCTGAACAAGAATAAAGATTCTCGTGGTCATGACCAAGATCCAGAACACACTTTTCATGTGTTGTAAACTATTTACTCTGCATTTAAATCTCCCTGCTTGACAAAACGTTAAATAGATACATGCGAGACTCCTTTTACTTCATCACGTTATGCAAAGCTTATAACATCAGTATATATCCGCATGTATAATGTATATGATGACGCATGTATAAATTTTTATACACATACCACATGCATTGATGATGTGATGAGATGCAGGTCTTTGAAATCACGACGGAGCAAACCGTCCGCCTTTAAATGGCCAAATCATGAGATGAACTATAAAACGAGTTGCACGCACAGCCCGACTACAAACTACAAGTTACAAACAAGCAAAAAGGAACAACCTGCTTTCAACTCAACAGTATGTACACGACGATGCTCGGATTCCACGCAAAACAAGCGTCGATACAATTCCAAATTGTATCCTATCTTTTCTTCGTCTACGACTCATGTCCTACAGACAAAACGGCTCATGTTTACAAAATACATATTTATGTACAATGCTAGTATTTCCTTTCAGCTTTTTTTCTTCCACAATAAAAGATTTTGTCCTGAGGTCTCTTGCAAATATTCTAAATGCAAAGTGAACTTGTTGACTCTGAAAACGCAAAAGGTAGGCAGCAGTGTCTTGTTGTTTTGAATTAAAGCTCATGTCTCAAGTCGTACTTATTCAATTGTCCGCCATTCCCACAAATATTTATTATTTAATTTTAATGGGCACTCTTTGAGCATAATACAAGAAGTAGAAGAAGACGAGAGAGAGATAAAGAAACGGAGTGGGCCACTCCTCTCGTGCTAATGTTGATGTGATCATCGTCACAAGTAACTTTTTCATGTTGTGGTTCTATGCTGGAAGCTGGACGGCAAGTCGTGAGGAAATGAATGAGTGAATAGAGTTTGTCCACTGTCCACACAATTCTTTGGATTTGCACTTGCATTCCATTTAAAATTCAGCATTTATTTGCAAGTTCATATAGTCTGTTGACTTGTACAAGGGTAAAGTGTTAGAGCGCCACCCCTGCATATTGCATATGTATACAGATATTATTACACTTGACAATAAGCCGAAGTGGAAATGTCTAGATTTACATCATCTTGGACAGATCTTGGACATCATCAATGACAAACAAACACATCTTCTCTGCACGACGGGGATAAAATCATGATAATAATAATTATTATTATTATTACTTTATCAAACAAGTGAAAGAGAGAGAGAGAGAGAGAAGAGAAAACAATCGGTGGATCGGCACTTTGCTCATTATAATGATAATAATATTCCGCATGCATAATAAGATACATAATACATGAGATACCAATTACTTATTTCTGCAGCGAGTTAAACTCCGTTAAATTCAATTGACTTCATACATGCATGGTAGAGTATGTAGTGGTGGTATAATGTAGATACATACATAATGTCATGTCGGACCCTCCCAAAAAAATCTTGTGCCCATTCATAAAATGGAAATGACCACAGATGCACCATGTATCCATGTATCCATGTATCTTGTATGCTGCAGTCTCAATGGAAGGGTGAAGCCGGAGCACAGCAAGTCAAGTCAAGTGTTGCACATGGTACATATATGTATTCCCTATGCTATCGTATAATGTTGTATCCCTGCTCATAAAGGTTTAGGGGTAATTTCACAGACAGAGACAACCAAGATGAAGCGCAAGGTGTATTTTTCATGCGTATGTAATGCACAGATACTCTGGTACAACTCACAATTCATTACTCCGTCTTATGTAAAGGCCAAAGTCGCTTCCCTTTCTTTCATAATACAAGACAAGCTCTGTCGTGTTCTCTCCTCTCCTGGTTTTTACTCCTCTTTCCTTTACATAATACATATGATGAGGTTCTCTACTCATCTGTTGTCTGTGTGGTTTTGTGTAGGCGGGAGTGAGGAAACCAGTCAACGCACCACCTTACACACTCAAAGGCTGTACACCGTTCACTTTACAAGTACGTGCAAGGTGCAAGATATAGTTTATAAATCAGTTTCATGTGCGTCTTAACATAATTGTCCATACAGATTTTTGTAAACATGAAAAATTCGTCTTTACAATTGTTCAAATTCAACATTTCTGGATTTTTGGTTTTTCGTAGGCACAATCGACAGCTATTGACTTTATCAAGAGAAAAAAATAAAATACCTAGATGAAAAACGAAAGTAAGTTTAAGCGGATGGAAAGGCTTACAAGGATGAGATGGAGGCTGAAAAATACATAAGACGGACTTGCTAGAATTATCAGTCTAGCCATAGACAAATGGACGAAGAAGAGTTGAGTGCAGTTGAATGAAATGGGATTGAATCGAGCGGAAGTTGGACTTGTTAGAGTGCGGATATAAAATTCGGACGGTTTTTGCTAAATAATTTTAATTTTTCTCGATGATTGCACGTGGAGTCAGGACAAAAGGGATAGAAGAAGAAGAAGCTACTATCAGTCCAACAATCTGGACGACTGAATGGATGGATGGACAGAGGGAAAAAGGAGTAGCCGGCCTAAAAAATATAGACGATGCATAATAGAATATGTACCATGTACAATGTACAAGGCACATGTATTCAGCCAGCTCTAGTCAATCAACAACCAGGTTTTCCCTTTTCTTTCCCCCATGGTCATCGTCGTCGTCGTCGTTGCTGCTGCTGCTGCTGTTGTTGGTTGGTTGTTTTTTTGTGAAAATGGAAAGCGGCTTACTAGACTGATACTAAGAAGAAGTAAAGGAAGAAGCCAAAATCTGTATACATAGGCTTCTTTGGGTGAGCTTAAGCCAAACTAAGAGAAGGAGGTTGAATAGGAGAAGCATCGTTTTTTCTAATGGGCTGGTCAAAAATATATACTCGTGGGACTCGTGGGAAATTCGAAGGGAAAATCCTATGAGAAATAGAAAAGGAGTAGATGAGAGAAGAACAAGAAGAAGAGAGAGAGAGAGAGGGAGAGAGAGCAGTATAAATTGACATAATCTGGAAATCAAAACAGGTTCACGACGTTCTCGACAACAACCAACCAGCCAGCCAGCCAACGAATGAACCAGCGATAGAACGAACGAACGAACGAACGACTAAGGGATATCCGGTACTTGAGTAGTAAGTAAGTAGCACCTCTTCTTCTTCTTCTTCGTCTTCGTCTTTTCTTACACTCTGAAATTATTGTCTAAGAAAAAGAGCTCCTTCGAGTTTGCTTCTCAAGACTCTGGTGCATGTACATACACATAAAAAGTGAGGAGGAACGAACCATTTTCTATTTCTTCAACGAACGAACGAACGAATTAAATCACACAAAAACACCCATTTATCCATCTATACATATTCATGTGAGGATTTATACAGATAAAAAAGTACATGTATGTACAGCTCGTTTTTTCTTCTGTCTGTTTTTATACATGTGAGTTGACTTGCTATTAGTACAGATTCAAAGCACAGCAATATCAGTTTGTATTTTGTATGTACTACCACCACCGAGTAAAAACAGTGAGAGAGAGAGACTCTTATTATTTTATTCATCGGGATATCTTCACGCTACATCTATGTTCAACTTGATATGCATGCATTTGGTCTCATCTATACTTGATGCATGCATGTATGTATTATGTATGTACGTGCATATTATGAAATGCACTTGTCTGTTTATCTATCAAGTTTTTCCTCGGCTTCTTTTTTCCTCACATGTGAGCACATACATGCATATAATCGTCATAATAATAAAAGTTCATATAATACGTATAATAAACAGTTCCAGCTACATGTTTTTTTACACGTACCCACGTATACACAATACCTATGTATAATGTATAGAGACAAGTATCGAGTTGGCTCTGTATGTGTATGTGTGAGTAAGTGTTGAGTAAAAAAAACAAGCTCTTTGGGATATTGTATTTGTGCAAGAGGACAGAACGAAAGGAATCAGAGAGAGAGAGAGAGAGAGAGACAGAGAGAGAGAGAGAACAAAATGTAGTTCAGACAGACACCGGGGAAGCTCCTCGAAAAACTCCACACACATACATACATATGATGTACAATTTACATAGAAACAAAAGGGAGTCCTTCCCTCATATGCTTCTTTTCCTTCTTCTTCTTCTTTTTTTCGTCTCCTCAAATGCTCCTGCATACAACAACACATTATACATTATACATACACACACCACACTAAACTACTGGCTGCTACAAATACAAAAACCGTGTACGTATCTATGTATGTATGCATGTGTGTACAACTAGTTCAACTTGAACATGCGGAATCAGCCTCAGGTGTATTTTCTTCTTGTCTCATCTTCTTCCTTTTGCTCTGCTCCTGCTCCTGCTCCTTCGTCAAAGCTTAAGCACTTGTTCAAATTTTCTCCTCTCTTCAACTCTTCAACCAACAGGCAGGAGGAGGACGACGTGCAGCTTCTTCCTCTCTTATACATTATACATGTTGTATGTGTACAATGTATAATGTAAATGCATCCAAATCCATATGATGCATAATCCCACAAACTGTATATATGTATGCATGTATGTATGTAATGCATTTAGTTAAAGAGTCAGACTAACTTGTTATTTGTCCCTCCTCCAGTTCATTTTATTTTCTATACGTACGTATGTATATTATTGGGGAATCACTTGATTCCATGTTATTTTGCCATGTTTTCCTCGCTCTTTTACAAAGTTGTTGTAAGTATAGAAGACGGTAAGCGTTGCTACAATATATTTATTACGAGTAGAGTACACACATTAGACAATACATAGGAAATGAAAACGAGTGCTTCAACAACTGATGCTAATGCTATTATCTTTTTTGTCAAGTACAGAGCTCAGACTGCGATCGGGCACAAAGTGGAGACTTGAACCTCATGCTCGCAAAATGTGGACTTTGTTTTCAAGTCGAGAGCAGAGCAACACTTTAAATGTATGTACAAGAAAACCGTGATTTTAAATGGAGGTCGAGATGAAAAGAGCAGGAGATGCAGAAACAGAGAGATGGGAAACTACTTTGTATTAAACTACATACATATTATTATATATTATATCGTAGTATTCCCGACTATTCGTTTAAGTAATATCCTATGCACACGTTATGGAGGCTGATGGAAAGAAATGAGTAAAACTAAATACATACAACAAACGATTCGATATGATATGAAACGAAATGAAATGATATGATGAGGATGCTACTTTGATTTTTAATCCCCTGTTTGGTGAACACGATTTATGTATACGGTGGAGCAGGAGCAGGAGCAGCAAAGACATGTAACTAATACTTAATACTCAGGTTGTGAGCCTCTTGTGTTTGTCTCCACTTGAGAAGCTCAAATCCCTCCAACAACCAGCAACACACAGAGACAAACAGAGATAGAGAGAAAAAGAGATTTCCATCGACTACATTACATGTACATGTGATGTTACATAAAGTAACTATAGGAAAAGAGAGAGAGAGAGACATGGACAGTTTTTTCCTAATGGTCTTTATGTATTATGTGAACAATGAGTGGAAGCACCTGTAAGCTCACTCACTCCTCTTTTATAGTTGGAGTTTGTGTGCGTCGTCTTGTCTATGATTTAATTATGTAGACTTGCGATATGTTTTGTTAGTTTCTCTTTCCTTTTTTCCCAGGTAATTACATAAATCTACCTTTTCTTTCTCTCTTTATCTCTGTCTGCTCTTCTTCTTCGTCTTCTTCTTCTTCTTCGTCGTCGTCTTCTTCTGTGTTCATTGGGAGCGGGGCGAGAAAAACATAATTAGACAGGAAATGGTCTCAGCACCACTGCGAGGAAAACGCAGTCTAATTGTATGTATACACAGACGTAGATGACCAAGTCTTTGCTTATCCATCTACATAATATCTGTATAATGTGTAAGTATATTATGTGTATCCATGAATACTAGTTTCATACATTGATTTTGTGCACTTGCTTATTCACCTATGAGCTCCGTACAGAAAAATAATACACATATTTTGTAATTGCATAAACTTTATACTTGAAATCCTCCATGATTCTTTATAATATTCCATGTTATGTGAGTCAAAAGAAGAGCGCAAAAACCCGGAGAATAGTTGAACAGAGTTGATTTTGATGATGGAAAGTTGAGAGTTGCCTTTCATAATATGGCAAACACAAGTAAATGTGGTTCAAAGGATTAGAGTTTGGCGTCGTGGCTCCTGATTTGATGACCCGCGGCAAAACAAAAATTTGTTCCGAGTTGTATAATATGTATCTGCATGTGTATGAGTCAAATCAAAAGGGAGCATTGATTGTAATTTTCTTGCTCATGTTAAATCCAGACTCTTTGCAAATTGTCCGTCCATCACCCTTCAAAGTCAAAAGTCAGGCTCAAAAGTCAAGTGGAGATTCGGTAGAGGCCGAGGTACTGAAAACTAAAGGCTGTACTCTTCCTGCTTCCTTTGTTATTTCCATATGATGTATGTATGTTGTATATTATGTGTATGTGTATGTGTGCAAATGAATGACGGAAGAGATAATCCTCTCATCTCAACTCAATATGAGGAGCATTGAGGTCGGGAGCAGGTACATGTCCTGTCCATATATCCATGTTGATTGCCAGACTTCAGCGGGTCCTTCAGTTTCATTTTCTTTCAAGCTTTCCTTTGCTCACTCACAAAATAATGGAGGCAATCAGAGCGTTTTTCTTGATCAAACATATTAGTAAGATATAGATACACATAAACGCATACGTGCAATGGAAAGTGTATCAAAATCAAAAGGAATATGATGGGAAAGTATAGGAAAGCTTTTGTGGCACAATAGACGAAAATTTGGACGTTGGTTTGTCGAATGTTGAGCAGAATTGTAGAGGAGGAGAAGGCAGAGAAAAGAGAGCGAGTCAAGAGTCAAAGTGGACGTCAAAGCCAAAAAGCCGACGAATATTCGTGTTCGTACTCAAATATATTGGTAAGATGGCCAGTAGCTATATGGACGTTCAAAAGGATTCAAGTCAAAGAGAAGAAGAAGAAGCAGAAGAAGCGTATTATGCATAAAGAAGTTGAAGAGGATGAGCTCCAAAGTTGACTTGAACTTGACTTGAGGAGAGAATTAAGAAATAGTTAACTAATATCGGCTTGTACATTGTAGTTGTTGTTACTGTTTGTTGTGTACTCGCCGATGCCGCCGCCACACTTAATCTCAGCTACTACTGTCAGATTATCTATGATTAGGCTAATGTGAACTGCTCGAGAGAAAATGAAAACATAAAGGCTGACAAAGAGATGAGCAATGAAAATGGGCCGCTTTCCACTCAACTCAACTCTCACTGTCCTGCAATTTGTATGTAGCTTCACATATATGTAGATCAAGTATGTACATACGTAAGTAGGCGTAGGTGCACTTCAACATAAACGGCATCTGTAGATACATATGCAAAATATGCGCAATGCACAACTCCACAGAATTTACATTTTACAAATTTAACCGTGTTTCTACACAAAATGGGCGTTATTTTTAGGCAGTGATTATTTTGTACGAGAGACGCACACTGTGTCAAGTCTACACATTATTTTCTGTCCAAGTAATATTACAATGAACAAATATTATATTTATCATGTACATATGTAGCGGAGAATGCACATGGCGATCCAGGGGAAAGAATAAATGGAAGAATAAAGAGAGCATCAGTGGTTGGCTCATGGTGAGTCACGAAGCTGTAATTCTCTCCATTTTCTCTCTACTGTAGCACGATGAACAACATGAACGTTGAACATTGAACATGAAAATGAGGATCCTACATATGTGTGTATGGGCTTGTTCCAAGAATCTGTACCAAGATACTTATTTACACAGTCCAAAGGTATGGCACGCTGGTCCTCTACAATTAATGGAATGCATATTTTACAAACAATATGCAATATGTATGTATGTATAAGTATGATCACCATTATAGCTGGACTCTTTGTTATTTGTTTGCATGTATACGTAATTACGTATGGATGACCGGTAGAAGCAAGAAAATAGCGGCTGACTGGTTGGCCATGTTGGCGGTGGTGGTGGTGGTGAGCGGGTCGGAATTTATGTTGATATCCTCATGTTGACGTCTGCTAATTAATTCATTCCCTCACTCAGTCACTCACTCATTCATTCATGACCGTCATCACAGGTCGAAGCTCACATGGACGGAAAGTATGTTGATGTATGTATTCATGTATTCAGCTACACCACCATAATGTACAATGTATATACATTCACTTCTCCTCTATTTCCAATCTCATCATTCAGCCCCACATATGCAATATGCACTTCCATTGTACACACAACATATGTACAAAGTTTTTGCATGCTACTCCTCTTCCATTAAATCTGAATCTAAATCAAAGAGACAATCAGTGCAGAAAGAAAATCGCTGACATTTTATGACTCAAACTCATTTGTCTCCTTTTCCAGAGCAGAGACACTCAAATCCTGGAGAAAGGATTCGAATTCAGGACATTGAACTTTACACTGGATGAGGCAGAAAATTCGAACGTGGATTTGAATCCTCCCCCTCTTGCAATTGACACAGTCGAGTCTCTCTCCAGAATTTTAATCATGGCCTCTTCCTCTCCCTCTCTCTATTTATTTTCATTTGCATGAAGACTGATGAGTGTGTGTTTGTGTGTGTGTATATGCAGTGTCATTGTCTGATTCTGGATCTGGATGTGAGTGGAAAGCACTCCGTGGATTTTAATAAAGGAAGCAAGAGCACAGCTCCAGTCACTCTTCTCAGCTCCACATCCGAATCACAACTACTTCCACATTTTATTGACTTGCATTTTTACGCCTGCATTTATCCTCCTTTTTCGGCTTCTTCATCATCACCCTGTCCTTCACCTACCCGCTAAATATCCCTTTTTTCAGTCCGAATTTTTACTCTTTCACCCGCATAGAGCGAGTCAGGGTCAATTTTTATTTGACGATACTTGGAAGAGTTTGACTCGAGTCGCAGAATGGGACGAAAGACAAAACAGGAGTTTAGAAGCCAGAGCAGAACGAGATCCTGTAGACATTTAGAGCAAGAAACACTCTCTCCAGGGAATCCGCTCGATTCTTCACTGTACTCTACACTCTACATGCACATGTACATAGCACAAGCCAAGAACGACATGCATAGGACAGAAGGAGACAAAACAATGCCGAGGAAAACGGAACCCTCAACCTGAGCATCTAAATAAAATGTGGATCTGTGTGTATATATGTATACATAATATATGTATGGATGGATAGTATCAAAGGAGTAGAGAGAGAGAGAAAGAGAGAGGATGGAGAACACGTTTGTGGACGTATGGGGTATTCAAATGAAATGAAATGCCTCTCTCTCTCTCTCTTTCTCTCTCCACCTACGGACAGAGTCATTGATAAATATTGTATTATATTAAGAGTTTAAGAGGATAAGAAAGAGTAGAGATACTCACTCTCAACTCTCAACCACTGTCTTGTCTTCTTTTCCTCTTTTACGTCTACTCTCTTACATACAAACATCTATAAAAATTCTCTGCTCTGCTCTACGACCACCACACCCGCTATCTCCGATTCTCTCTCTCTCTCTTTCTGCTTGTGTGTAATGGGTATATATGTATGTATGCACTACATCTTCGCACTCTTACAATAAAGTTATGCATAGAGAGCGATGAATAAACTACACAACAAGAAGAAGAAGACGACGAGGGAAAAGAAGGAGAAGCCAAGACCAAGACCGGTTTCTGACACTCATTCTAAATCTTGGAGGAGAGGACCCAGCCTAAATACAATTTAGCATGAGCCAGCCAGAGTCAGACAAGCTGACTGCACACACACACACACACTGAACACTGAACTGCACACTCTTTTACAACTCATGTCAGCCCACTCGTTCTACTCTCGGCTTAGAGGAAAAAGTAAAAAGTCAGCGGCGATCCTCGGCCAATATACAAAGACCACGAGACACAGACACAGACTTTGCAGTTTGACTTGAGATGAACATTTCCCTTTTTCACTTGTCCCTAATATTATATTCCATGTTATTTTATATGTAGATGCTGCGTTTATGTGAAGGAAGCTCGTGCTGGATCAAAAGTAGTACAACATATTTCAAGTAGCTATAGTTGGTCATAACGAACTAAATGGATCATATCTCCTTCCTTATGAGTGTCGGGATTCGACGAGTCTCAAAAGTGAGGAGTCCTTTTCCCTGTAATGAAGATGCTGAATATCAACACAGGAGATGATCTTGTGCTGACGGACGGACATCAGGAGACATTTTGTGTATGTATATTCTTGATCCTGGTTCAATTCATGTCCACGTATCCAAACTCTCTTCATTCTTGATATGTATATCTTTGTATTTTATATCACCATACATATGTGTGCTTATATAGTCGAAATTTCTCGCTGTTTGAACTGTCAGCGAGGAGTTGCTCATGGTCCCCGTGGTTCTCATTGTGTCTCCTGGAAAGAGATGCGCGGATCCCTCCCTTCGCTCATCCCTCTTTTCACCGTACTTATTCCCCTCTCGTACAATTTACCAAGTTCAGAGTTGAAATTCATCCTACAGCATTTTAATCCATACAATATGTTGGATTGAAAAAAGAGAAGCGGTGTGCATGCATACATGAATACAGTGAACAATTTTGTTGTTTTGCGATGAGCATTCGTCTGGTCTGGAATTGAGTTGAGTCAAGTTGAGTTGAGCAGGTATAAAGAATGGAAAGAGGGGAAGAGAAGCAAAGTCACTCAAGACGTTTTATATTGAAAGGAGGGAATGAAACACCTTCGCAGTTGAGCTGTGGAGAACAATGGCGGCCAGCTCGACTGCATCATGATTATCCTGTTGCCTTTTCCATCAAAATCCTCATATTTCTGCCTTGTGTATTATGGAGATTTTTTTTACTTTGAATTTCTCCATGCTCCATGGAGCAAAGTCCACAAGGGGGTGCAACATATAGGGCAAAGAGCTACAAAATACAACAACATCACCACCACACAACCCAAGAAAATATCACCCCATGAAGCCATATATCCAGCACGTCCTTGTATAAAGTAGCTGCTAAAATCCTTCTTGTAATTTAATATCAAATTTATTTACTTATGCATGTATATTCAGAGCAAATGGAAAAATTGGGAAACAGTTTAAATAATTTCCTGCTCTCTTCTCATATTGAGAGCGGATGAAAAACGGGCTATTTGATTAGGACTAAAAATAAATTACTTTCCGTTGTCTACCTTTTCTATTTCTTGCTTTGGCGCAAAGTAATCAGGTGAATATTTTTCCTTAATTAAACATCCAATATCGAGCCGAGGCACTTGCTATTTAATAGCAAAGAAGATACACACACACACACAACGGAGCAAATAAGCCCTTCATCTCTCTGTTTTATATGGACATTTTATTCCCGTTCTCTTTATATCCCTCTTCTCCTCATCCCGTTTGATTGCGTGTTCTTTGTCTTGCTCACGAACAGCGAGAGAACACAGAGAGAGAAACAAGAGAGCGGGAGAGAAATAGTGAAAAACGGATGGCATGTCTTCGACTTGGATTTGGGGGAAAAAACTCTTGCCGTTCTTCTCGATTTCAAGTGGTCCATTTCCAGTGTTATTTTTACTAATACATCTATCTTTCCATCTATGCGGTCCTCTTTTTGTATTCTCTTCTCTGCATCCCCTCCTGTGATTTGGGTGGCACAAACTCCCACTACTCTGCATACGTACACTCTTCACTTGATATGCACATTGCATAATGTACATACAACTCACACATTTATAGCGCCGTTTCAAGTGGAGTGGAGTGAGAGAGGGAGGGAGGGACTCCTCAGTGACTGAGTCAGGAGACTTTTGGAAATAGAATTCAAATTCGGGATATTCTTCACCCGTTGACGTTCCCTTTTCGCAGAGTAACCCGACCTTATTGCTTCTTTGCCCCTCCATACTCAAACTCTTACTTCTCTTCCTCTTCATCCTCTTCTTCTTTTCCATCACTACAAACTGGATACAAATGCAACCGTCTTTTTTTCATCCCTATATGTAGAATATGTATAAAAATATACTTGGCCCTGGCTTTCCATCCGTCTCTAGATTTCGATTTGGAAGTAAAGCTTGCGTGTGTTTCTCTTTCTCTCTCTCTCTCGTTTTCGCTTGTGCTGGAAAAACTCTGGATTTGAACCACGTGTCAAACCACTTTCTCTCCATCAGCCTCTTTCTTTCCTTCATTTCAGCATTTTCCCATGTACACACACACATAGTATAAACATCAATGTATATGTATCCTCAGCTCACGATCAGCTTTATGTATACGTTTAAAGTCCGCATCCATATTCGAAGAGTGGAGTAAAGAGGCAGAAATAGGCCCCCGATTTGGGATGCATCTTTAAGAGGACTCCAAAGAGAGTCCTACTTAGTTTGCCCAGTTTTTCCATCTTATTATGATTTTGCTGGTTCGTGAAGGAGTCAAAGCATGGAGATGGAACATGGACAAAATCGAGAGGTTTAGCATTCGGAGCTTTTCCCCGTCTCTTGATGTGTTTGGATTTGAGTCAGAGGACCAAAAGAGAGGCGAAAGAAAGGGAGAATAAGTAAAAGAAAAGCAGTTTGAGAGAGATGGATAGACAAGGAGTTGAGTTTTTACATGCAAAGCACAAAACATATGTTTGTGGATTCCAGCCTAAAAACTCTACTCACCATCTGTTCTTATTTTTTTACTCGCCACCGAAACTCTTTCTTCTTCTGTTTCTTCCACTTGCCAACACGTTTAGACGCATTCACACATATCACCAGCTCCAAGTCCACATTTTCATACAACTCAAAATGTACACACACGGAGATTCGTGTTTAACTCACATAGCGAAAAAAAGCAAAAGAGTGGCAATCCGATCTGCACAGATGTGAGCATATGTCGAGACTTCTCCCCTGTACATTGTACATATGTGTACAAAATACATTTCAATGCCTATGTACATATCATCATATACATCATCCATGTTTTACTACCTTTGGCCTATCTGCAGTCTAAGAGCATATCGACTAAATTGTAAATTGTCGTATTAAGAGACTCATCAAGCGACGCGCAATCAGCATGAGTAGATATCAACGGCAACCACAGCCATATTTAATGCATGTACGTATACATAGATAAATAAGCAAGTACATGAACATACATGTATGTATGATATAATATAAAGAAAAATCTGGAGTGCAGGCGGAGAGGCTCAAATTCTCTGCGGGCTCTTCGTGTGGGTCATACACTGAGCAAGAAGGCGGGACGACAAGGACAAATCTACCAGTCAGCTTATCCTTAGTTCTTTGCTACCCGCTCAATATTTATTTATTTATTTTATGGCTGAGCATCTTTACTTCATTCTCTTCCTTTTTTATCATCAACAAATAATATGTAGAGAAAACCACTGTGATTGTGCTCGGACTTTGGACTCAATGAACTTGGGCTGAGTAGACGTCATACATACATAAATGGAGAGGAAATGTGTGGCACAGATTGCAAATCCAAAACAAGTGAAAAGAGGAGCCGGGGAATGAGCGGTTTTGGTCATCGGTGCAAATAAATAGAAAAATACATACAAGAGACATAAGCCTTGTCATACATGGCAGCTTATTAACCTGAAAAATAGGGCCGACGACTCAAATGCATGCTATTATGTCCTGAGCTCTTGTTATTTATTCCTCGTCCGAGATTACATTTTCCCAACCACAACTTGTATGTACTTAGTTGGCATTAAAAGTGTGTACATTGTATTTTGTATATTACTTATGTATATTATATGCATGTGAAGAGGCAGGAAGTACAGGTAAAGAATATTACCGTGATTGTTATTGTGTAGTTATTATATTATCAATGCAATAATATTACATATGTGAAAGATAAAGTCGTAAGAGCTTTGAGAACATTTTCCTCGAGAAATGTCATAAAACCCTACAAGCAGATATCTACAACATACTTTGTACTCATGTTATGTGTTATGTGTCATGTATGTATACACAGTACAAATAAAATGTTGAGAAAATTCTTCTTCTCCTACGGTAACTTAATACAGTTTACAAGTTTCCAAGATATCTACAAACTACTAACTATACAATCCTCGTCCAAGAAAACCGGAGATTGTTTTCTATACCCTCATAAAGTTGATATCAGAATCAAATGTACAAATGTATAAGTATTTATGTACTGTACATATTTCAGGTTGAAGCCGTTATCATCCTCGTAATATTCTATCCTCGTGATAATATAATAATAACAACAAAAATATGAATAACAATAATATTTATTTATATGGGCAATAAACTTTGTAAAAAAATGTCAGCCTTTCAAGAAGAATGAGAAAAAATAGGACGAATAAATATGACGATAATATTTTGCTTGAGGTATTATTCTTTGCATCGGGTCGATCTGAGCTGTAAGTTGTAAGTTGAGACTCGAGAACGAAGAATAAGAGCGTACATAAATAAATAACTGCATAAATAAATTTTATAAGTAAATAAATAAATAAATAAGTAAATGAAATAAATAAAATGAATGAGCAGACACATTGAATACACACATAAATCAATCCGCTGAAGCCAGACGAAGTAAAAGAAGAAAAAGGAGAAGATTGAACAATGTCGTGTTCCACGAGTGACACGGCACATCTTCACATTCATCTTTCTTTTTCTGCTCTCTGCTCCATTCTTTCACTTTGCACTCTTTTTTTACTTGACGGCATTCAGTTCATTTGAGTTACGGAGTCAAATTGAACATCTCTTTGGATGCTCAATTCTACCTCTACAATCCACACGTATTTATTTACATGCACTTGTTTACATTCACATTGCACATTGCATGTTATACATGTAGATTGTAGATATTATGGATGGAGAAGAGGAGGCGAAGAAGGGCTCATGATGATTATGATTCAAATTTTTCAGGTTTTAAATGAAGAAATACACACCTGAGCCGGCGTCATGCATAATGCATCATATTTGTTATGTATGCATTAATGTATTATGGCCATGTGTATGTTAGGGTCTGGAATACGAGTATGTATAATGTATAGTGATATAACGTGGATGACTCTTGTGCTCCTCTAATATAAATATCATTATGTATTGTTGACTGCCACCTCTCTCTCTGTATAAGTCAGCTGTATGGAAGTCTATCATGTATTTACGTACGTATGTATGTACGGCGAGTATAATTGATATTTTTTATAGCTGCCAGTCCATGTAAGTCACTCCATTAATATTAATAACCGTCCTCTGTATCTATCTTACATATAGTTATAGTTATTCAAGTTCAAACTCATCCCGGTGAAAAATTTGTCTTGTCTTTCACAAGTGCACATTATGTATTGTACATTGTACTGTATATGCATACAAATAGCCTGGCTTATGTAGCACCAAGAAGACGGAGAAGTCAATGGGAGACGAGGAGACGAGAAAAGATACAGAAAGAGGGAGAAGGACAGGAAAGGTGTGACAAAGAGTTCCGGCCTCATTTTTTTACCAGCTTTATACTATACATTATTATTTCCAATTCAAAAATATACATTAAATAATCATAATGATAATGATAGTAATAGTAGTATAAATAAATATCCAACACTCTATATCTGTCTACACAACTGTAAAGTAGACCCAAGTAACGACAGCTCAGAAACAGTTACAGTTCATTCTTTCTTTCTTTCTCTCTCTCTTCCTGCCTTTCTTTCTTTCTTCATTTCATTCCTTTTCTTAGTGTTGCATAACATTTTGAATTGAACAAGGGCTCATCCTCAACTGAATAAATATAAATGTGAGTAGTAACTATTTATATAGAACAAGAGACAAGCTGAGACAGGCCATGACTCACATCTCAGAAAATGCACCAAGAAGTGGCTGATGAGGACAATGCAAAAGAGAATGACGTACTCTTGAAACCATCGTCCTCAGACGACGAACCGTGAAAAACCATCCCCTGGATTTTATACATTAGAATAAAGAGGAGTCAAGTCTTAAAAGTTTTAGCTTTTGGATCAGACTCTGGATTTGTGTTTTAATAGAGGAAAGTATAGCGGGTTGCTGCTCTTTTTCATGTTGATGGTGTATTAGTGTAGTGGTGGTGGTGGTTGAATGCAGTAGCTCTCCGTCTTGTCTTTGGGTAGTTTACTATGCAATTCAATGTAATGTCCCTGATAAAACTTGTTTATTCGACAATTCTCGAGTAGAAAATAAGGCTGCATAATGATGATTGGAAGGGGAGGTCGAGGGTCAGCGTATGAGTGAGAGAGAGAGGCGAGAGAGAGCGTCGTTTCCAGCAGTTAATGCGCATGAATTTTTTACAGTCGAGTGTTTTGGCCATGGAGATTTACCATTGGCGTTGTCTTTAAAAAAATTAACAAAGTACATTTCACAAAGTCAGAGAGAAAGAGAGAGAGAGAGAGAGATAGAAAATGAAGGGAATGAACATGGTTATGGAGTAAGAAGATGGATAGTAAAACTCTGAGATCAGATAGCAGTCAGAGAGAAATATACTTTGAACCATCAAGAAGAGGTACTTTTTCAACTTGGACTTTTGGTACATTTGTCTGTATGATATGTATGTATAGTTATA